>JACEEZ010025747.1:40000-65000 GCA_016584305.1 Chionoecetes opilio | reverse complement strand
ATACTTGTGCATATTAAACGCACCAAAGACCCAAACCGTGAATTAAAAGACTGAGGAAAAAATTCTGGGTAAGACTTGGTAATGACGCGACTTCGTAAAATTGCTCAAATGTTTCGTGGATAAAATGAGAGAGAGAGAGAGAGAGAGAGGAGAGAGAGAGAGAGAGAGAGAGAGAGAGAGAGAGAGAGGGGAAGAGAGAGAGAGAGAGAGAGGAGAGAGGGGAGAGAGAGAGAGAGAGAGAGGAGTTAATCAGCTGCTGTAATTTTTTTTTTGGTAAAGAATTGATAAGTTTTGCCTTTGACGTTAGTTTCTCTCTCTCTCTCTCTCTCTCTCTCTCTCTCTCTCTCTCTCGCTCTCTCTCTCTCTCTCTCCCCTCTCTCTCTCTCTCTCTCTCTCTCCTCGCATTAATGAGTTACCAGGTTCTTGCGTAACTTCGTCTAAGCTTTGCGAAAATTATCATAGTTTTTTTTTCACAGCCCTCATTGGAGTGCTGTGAATTTTACATAGTGTTTGAATTTGTTTTTTAATAAGTAAGTCCGCTCACTAATTTCGTTTTGAAGTGTTTGCCTCTGCTCCAGTAAGTTTCCTCCCCTATAGGCAGAGGCAATTTGATAGCGATGTATTAACGGAGGAAGTCTAAGGGGTATTTGGTTTAGTTTTCATTTTTTATGTATTGCTAACTATCTTCAAAATAAGCTTTGTAATCGATCACCAGGGCAGTGCTTTTCGTCACCTACGCTACTATTTGTGTATTGTTGTTATAATCATTATTATTTTTATTATTATTATCATCAGTAGTAGTAGTTGTAGCAGTATTTTTTTCTTTTTCGCGTGAACTCAGGGGCGATGCAGCTTTCGTGTCTCATGGGACGCTTCAAATAATAGTAAATCATCCTTATTTACATTTTTTTCCCCTTCTCTTCTTTTTAATCCCAAGCTCCTCGTCCCCAGCGGTGTTGTGCACATCAAGGAGTGTGTTCCGCAAAGTTTTAGTCAGCAATTGCCACACAGTTAACCCATGCGTTGTGTTGTAGAGGTGTTCTGAGATACATAAACTTTATCTTAACTATACCAACACAAGGTGAAATCCACGACATTTTCCTAACTTTGTCGACATATATTTACGTAAATCCGGCGCGTCTGAAATGAAGGGGAAATGTATGAGGGCGTTAATGAGGCGACGACGACTGCCAGGTGACGAGACAACCTTGAGCCGCCAGCGTGTTAGCGTGCGGGAAGGCGTGTAAGGCACCTCTGTACTCACCCAGAAAGGCCGGCCGGGTTAAGGCAAACAGGTGTTTCTCTTGACAGGTGTCCAATTAGTCACCTTACAACACAGGTGTCTCAGGTGTATCCGAGGCTCACGATGCCCTCCAATGCACTCCAGATTTTCAACTATAGTTAAGGGTAACTTTTTTTTCTTCTATAGTTATTCAAAGTCACGAGTTTCTATTAATCAATCAATTTCTTACAGTCACTTATAAGGTTTTTCTGACATTGTTCTGTGCTTTATTTATGTTATTTTCATGTCACGAGAAAGTCAACCAAAACAACCTTGTTCAGACGGTAAAGCAAATCAAAACTTTATGATGCGTCTGTAATGCAAAGTTTCGTACGATGGAAGGTTCAACTATGTTAGGAAATACTTGGTATGAAGAGGCTGTTTAGTGCAGGTAAAGGTAACAGGTCACTGGCATGTAGCGTGTAATCCACAGTGGCTGGTGCTCGCGCTTCGGGACACGCGACGAGGGCAACGCGCGCCTGGGAGGTGAAGTTCTCAGGGGTGAGCGACGGGCTTTTGAAGGGACGCCGCTCCGCTCACCAAGGAGGCACGCGTCGAACTGCCCGGCGCCCTGTAGCCTCCGCCTCCCGCTCACCGCCTGTGTCCCGCCATGGCCAGCCCGCCGCCGACACTCCGGGTTCGTGTCTGCCTCACGCATTAGCTGCCCACCGCCGGGCTTCTTTATTAACCTATCCGGCGGTGCACTAATTAGCCCTGACAGGATGCTGGTTATCATGCTGTTTAATAGGTGACAATATCCTGGCTTGCCTGTAAATCTTGCTGGTGATCAGTTTTTCATCAAAGTTTTATATGTTTCATAACTATGAGCATTTCCTTTCTGTGCACCGATGGGTATTATTGTGGTGGTGACGTGTGCTGCGTTATTGTGATGCTCTGTGGAAGCTTGTGATGCCCACCTCGTATAATGAGCCACAGGGTACATTACAAGAAACTGAAATACTATTATCCTTTAGCCTAATATGAAGGACAGGGTTCCAATCGGGGCTCCATAAAGCTCCTAGACCTTACCTGTGCACCATTACTTCTGCTCTCCAGTGAATCCTGTCTCTCCAGTAAGGCTTCGATTAGATATTTGTTCCCTTTGTGATGGCAGCGGGTCCAGTGTTTTAGGAGAATCAATTATATGTATTATGCGCAAGCGGCCCCATCCCCACCGCCCCCCCCCCCACCCCACACACCATTGCCTGCATGGTTCAGTAGTTTTGAAGGGCTGAACCTGTCTGTGGTCCCACGTTCAGTCCCCGCTCAAGGGATTTTTCACTGACAAATGCGGGTTGTTACTGCAGTCCCCCGTGAACAAGGGAATGGGGTGTGTGTGTTGTGCGTGAGTTCCCAGCGTTACCCAGAGATAGGTCACTATGATGAGTTCGTAAGCTCTTTCCGGGAGGGTAAAGGCTGGTATTCGCGTGCCCAGCGCGTGATCAGGTTGTAGGTTAATTACACACACGCACAACACACACACACACACACACACACACACACACACACACACACACACACACACACACACACACACACACACACACACACACACACACACACACAAGGCTAACGACAGGTTGTTCATATTTCCATTTTTATGTGAACTTTCTTTAACTATCCTCAATGTACTCGAACTGACAGTATCTTGAACATGCATTTAGATGACTAATATTGATGTTTCACCACTAGGTATGCGAACGAAAATGTGTAATGCATGACTCATTATGTGCCTCAAGAGGGCTATTTCCAAGGTTTTTCAAATTGCAGCTATGAAATTGAGATTTTAACACAAGTTTGTAAGTACACATTTGAAGGAGACAGGGACAGATTTTTTTGTTCTTCTTATTTTTCCCTTTTTTTACGCCTTATATATATTTTTTTTTTTATACACTTCAGTTATGTATGGTCGTACATTATTTTCTTTATATTGCATATTGTAAAGTAACCACTCTGCTATAATGGGATTGTGCTATAATGTGATTGAGCTATTTTTACGAATACTTCATAAATATGCATATAATTTTTTTACGTAAGTGAAGCTTGACTTCTTTTTTTCAATCTTTTGCATATTAAAAGAAGGTTATGCCTCGTAAAACAAAATCCCTCATTCAGGTTTTGCTCTTTTTATTCGTCTTTTATAGTGTACTCATTTTGGAAATATATAAGTTGTTTTGAAGTTTTGTAATTTTTTTAAACAATAAATTAAGTTCCGAAAAAAACGCTTTGGAAATATTTTTTCACAAATAGTCATAGGTTTACAGTTATACAACAACTTTTTTTCATGTTTTATTATGTTGTATACACCCTGTCATATTATATGTTATATACCCTTTTCAAACCATTTGGCACCTTGTCCCCATTTTTATGCAAGGATATTATACACTGCATGCAAGGTGTGGGTATGGAGCCCTCTGCTTTCCTCTCCTCTACTCTGAAGCTCTTCACCACTTGAAGCTTGTCTCGCCTTCTCTACTGCTATTATCTAAGCTTCTTTTTACCCAACTTGGGTATCGTTGAAGAGATGAGAAATGTTGTAGTGTTGACAGAAGTACGACGTGAGGTCTTTTCTCTGAAGTACGCTGTCTCGCACTGACGCCGACTCTCAAAAGGGTCCAAAAGGATTAGGCGACCAACCCACAGGCTCCCCGCTACCAGACACATGACAAGAGAAATATCATGAAATTGATATAATTCACATTTCAGAGAAAAAAAATCCTTGTAAAAGGTATGAAATACAAAGCACTCACGTCATGGCAGGCTCGGGCGTAATCTACGACTGTAAGGGGAGGTGGGGATAAAAAAATCCTACACAGGATGGTTGAATCGGAAACACTACTTTACCATAGCAACCCCTGAGGTTACATTTTTGTTTTATTTAAAATAATTAGAGGATCTGGCTGCATAGATACATTTTTTTCAAGAGATTTATTATTAGCCTTTTCCCTATTATTAACCTATTCAGCAGCAGCATACGAGCCTCTTTCAAAGCAGCAAAGATTCGCGTGTTAGGTCTCCCCTTCCCCTCAAGACTTAGTGTAGTAGTAGTGGTGTTATAAGTAGTCCCGCCAGGCCTGGTACAGGAGCAGCAGGCCGGTCACCACGCAGGCGCAGTCCCCCACGTAATCCCAACAGTCCCAATCCTCCTCGTCCATCTGAGAAGGACACTTGCTCGCGATATCCCAGTCGTCGGGCACATCCTCGCTACCCTGGTTGTCCTCTTGCGCACAGAGGTATTAGTTATCGGTATCGTAGTAGTCCTCGGGGTTGGATGTATATTCATCCTCTGTTTCGCAGTAGTCTTCGAGGGCGGAGTGATATTTATCCTCGGTCTCGCACTCGTCCTCGCTATCGATATTCCACGCATCTGCGAGGTTGGAGAAATATGCGACCTTAAGGTGCGTCCACACTAGGCATTACGATGCGCATTATAATGCTGGAACTCGATTCTCGTGTTGAGTGATTCGGGAAAGTAATGCGGGAGGCAAATCTAGCGTGGGCATTTCTGCAACGTAATGCGCGTATCATAGCCGTCTGGCTCTCTCTGGTACAAGTCAGCCAATGTTATGATTCAGTAAACTCCCGCCCGCATCATGTGCTGCGGGAAGTAATGCGCGCATCGTAATGCCTAGTGTGGACACACACCCGTTCTGCATCACTTCCCGCATCACATAATGCGCATTATAATGCGCATCGTAATACCTAGTGTGGACGTAGCTTAAGCCTCGCCGCCGAGGGAACCTCCATCACACCGCCCTGGGGTTCCCTGGGGCGCCTCCTCACAACCAGTCTCCTGCCCAGGACCGTCTTCTACCAGGTCTACCTTTACCTCGCCGCCCTTCAGGTCTTGGGCGCCGCCATCACCGAGGCGCCTGCCATTACAGAACACCGCTGTGAAGGGCTGTCCTGGTCCTGCGGCGCCCTCCAGCCTGCCGCCCCCGAGGCTGAAGAAGAGTATCGCGCTTTCCTCAATTCTTGTCAGCCGCAGACCCTGCAGAAGGTCGGCGAGGGTCATCTCTTGGGTCACGACGGGGCTGACGTCCGCCAAGCAGGTCACCCTGACGGTGGTGTTCCCCTCCTTCTTGCATCCAAGTGTTCGACCTTCACGACGGCCATGCACTTGGGCAGAGGTGTTCTGCTCGAAGCCGTTGTGAGGGCAGGCACTCTGCCACTCCTCCCGTAGGAAGGTGAAGGAGACGATCACCCGCCCCCCCGCGCCCTCAGCAGCAGCCCGAGCGCCTCCTGTAGGACAGCGTGACGGCGTCCACGGCGCCGTTGCCGCCCTGCACCGCGACCCTCGAGGTCACGTTCAACCGTGAATCATTTTGTTTCTGATTACATGAAAACTCGTAGTGTCTCTTGATTGTTCTGAAGATTGACTTAACTACAGTATGTTCCTGAGCATCTATCCGCGGCTGCGATGGTGTTTATTATACATCCATTGATGAAAGTCTGTTTACATGTAATGCATTTTTAACCTGTGTAAATTCTTTGAAAACATCTGCTGTATTTTTTTGCTACAAAAATATGTTCTAGAACGTGTCAAAACTTGGTGAATGGTATCAGAAAAGTACGGCTTTATCACTACTAATTGTTTTCATACACCTGTTTTGATAAGTCTTCTTTATTAAAATGTAACTATTTGAAATGATATTCAATAGAAGCCGCACTTTTAGTTCCAGAATGATTATGATAATATATATATAATAAGAATAAATTGAGTTGATGGCGTGGGAGGTAGACGAGGCGGTGCGTGGCGCGCCATTACCGAGGCCCGTCACGAGGCAGTGATTCTGGTAATTGTTATGCCTGCCCGCTGACCCTCCAGCCCACTCTGCCTGCCTGTGTGTGTGGGTGTATGTATATATATAATTTTATATATATATATATATATATATATATAGAGAGAGAGAGAGAGAGAGAGAAGAGAGAGAGAGAGAGAGAGAGAGAGAAGAGAGAGAGAGAGAGAGAGAGGAGAGAGAGAGAGGAGAGAGAGAGGAGAGAGAGAGAGAGAGAGAGAGAGAGAGAGAGAGAGAGAAAGCACAAAGGAATGGGGCTAAGATGGAGGGGTGAAGGGTGGAAGAAAAATCGGTTTGGGGATTGAGCGAGGAACGGCCTAAGAGTTGATGGACGATGGAAGTGGGTAAAGAGCTCAATAGGATGGGGAGGAGAGGTTAAAAGGTGGTGAGAGAGAGAGAGAGAGAGAGAGAGAGAGAGAGAGAGAGAGAGAAGAGAGAGAGAGAGAGAGAGAGAGAGAGAGAGAGAGAGAGAGAGAGAGAGAGAGAGAGAGAGAGAGAGGTGGCTCTAATTGTGGTAATTAGACAAAGGATGAGGGACAAGCTGCCAATGTCTTCTTTAGTAACTCTCCTTTGAGTCCATTTGCCTTTGAAGGAGGAGGAGGAGGAGGAGGAGGTGTTTGAGGAGGAGTAGGAGCTGTTGGATGATGATGATGAGGAAGAGGAGGTGGTGTTCCAGAAGGAGTGGGTGTTGGAGGAGGAGGGGATGTTGGAGGAGGAGGAGGAGGACGTGTTACAGAATGAAGGGATGTTGGAGGAAGAAGAAGAGGTCGTTAAGAAGATTAAAAAAAGAGGAAAAATAGAAAATTGAAAATGAGGATTAAGCAGAAGAAAAAGGAAGAATTATTAAAAGCAAAGAAAAATGGTAAACGAAAAAGGGGATGAGGAAAAGAAGCTGGGCGAAGAAAAAATAGAAACTCATAAGAGATGAGAACAAAGAAACTAAACAAAATTTGAGGAAAAAGTAGTAGATTTTTGCATGTCTTGATTCGCTTGTTCTCCCTCATTTGTTTAAGTAAAAATAAATACTTAAGTTGTTAAGGCAAAAGAAGGTAGAAGACCCAATCCTGTATTTACAATTAACTCTACTAAAAAGAAGTTAATATTTAAAATGGATCAGTAAGTGAGAGAGTTTTAATATCTCAAAGTAAGAATAGATTTGGTTGTTTTTATAAATTGTCATCGCTAGAAACAACGAAGATGGATAATGCTGGTTACCATTTATTCTGAAGGCAAGGAGGATGCATTTAGATACTTTATATGTTCTTCTTTCTGTACATACTTTGCATCACATTCATCCATTCCTGACCCTGACTGTAGACTGTGGTTAGGTTAGGTTGGTTAGGTTAGGTAGGTTAGGTGAGGTGTGTGTGTGTGTGTGTGTGTGTGTGTGTGTGTGTGTGTGTGTGTGTGTGTGTAGACTGTGTGGTGATGGGAAAGTCTAGACAATTTATTCTTATTATTGTTTTTTCCCTTCCTTTAAAAAAAAAAAAAAATAACGAAAAAAAATTAGGAAAATTGAAAATATGACAAAAAGAGAATTCATGTCGCCGAAGAAGCATTCAGAAGACAGAGTTTTGCCTTGCTCTCGGTACTGTCGTTTTATCCTCGTGTTGCTGTGGGATTGTCGCGTGGCAGTGCGACATTTATCGTCTGTGTCGCAGTTTACATGACTGAACAATAAGCGATTTAGGGAAATAAATATTGCTTCGAAAATGTGTTTGTGCTTAATTACCTTGAATAAAATTGGATTAGATGATTATTTTCCATGGAGCGGAGGTTGGTCGAGTACTGGAAAAAAAAGATTAAAAAAATCGCTAATTGCAGATCCAGATAAATCTGATTAGTTTATAACTTTCCAAAAGAACATTCACCATTTCAATTTCCGATGTTTTCACTTTTTCCTTACCAAAGCTCAAGTCGTTGGAAATTGGAAGAAATATAATAGAAAACAATTGAGTGTTTTAGAGCCTGATAGTCCGAGGAACGAAGTAGTGAAGGTTCTTGGACAGTCTTGCATCAGTGAGGGGGTCAGAAATGCAGTGTTGGAAATGGCTTGTGCCGCCCATATATGAAATTATAATCCTGTTTGACACTCACAAACATGTAAACGTAAATAATTCATATTCAACAGTTCTTGTCTTTGTTTCAGAAACAGCGAGGGACATGGATTCTTCTTTTCCCAAGTGTCTCGCAGCCTCGCCGCCCACGCCGCCGCCATCGCCATCAAGTCCAGGTAAATATATTTAATTTGAGCATTTTCAATATTGAAATTGCTCAGAGCCCATCACGCATAAAATATATATATTATATAATATATATATATATATATTATATATATATTATATATATATATAATATAATATATTATAAAAGTATATATATATTATATATATATATATATATATATATATATATATATAAATATATATATATATAATAATATATTATATATATATATATATATTTATAATATATATATATATTATAATACATATATTTTATATATATAATACATATATTTATATATATAATACATATATTTTATATATAATAATATATTTTTATATATAATACATATATTTAATAAAATATAATATATATTTATATATATAAATATTTTTAATATTTAATATATATAATATATATATTTATATATATATATATATATATATTTATATATATATATAATATATATATTTATATATATATATATAATATATATTTATACTATATATAATTAATATATATATATATGATATATATATATATATTAATATATATATATAATATAATAAATATATATTATATATTATATAAATATATATATATATAGATTATATAAATATATATATATATTAATATAAATATAATTATATATAATATAATAAATAATATATAATAGTTTATCATATTTTTTTATACTGTTTATATCCAAAGTAATGAATGAATTAACGTTTGGAGAAGTTATATAAATAGAGGGTGGAGAGCGTCTGGCGTGAGAGAGATCGGAGGCGATAAGCTGCGGGTGTGAGTATATAAATAATAAAAATATAAAAAGGGGGGGGAAAGAAGGAGAGGAGAAAAGGAGAGAGAAGAAGAGAAGAAAGAGAGGAGAGAGAAGAACAAAAGAATGAGGTGGAATTGTGAACCAAGATAGGAAATATTATCGAGAAAGAAGAGAGAGAGAAGGAGAGTGCAATTAATAAAAAAATGCTTCTTAGTATCCTGAGTCCATGTTATGGGAAGAGAGAGATTTGAGAGTAGACTTGTATATGAGGAGAGGAGAGAAGAGTTTCCAGATGGTGTTGGAGGAGGAGAGGATGAGAGGAGAACTGTTACAATGAAGGATTTGGAGAAAAGAAATTTAAGAAGATTAAAAAAAGAAAATAAATAAATAATTAAGCAAGAAAAGAAATTATTAATAAATAAAAATGTAAACAAAATATGAGAAAGATCAAAAAAATAGAAACTAAAAGATAAAAAAAATAAAAAATTTAAAAAAGTAGTATTTTGCATTTTGATTTTTTATTTTTATAAAATAAATACTTAATTTTAAAAAATAACAATTTATTTACAATTAATCTATAAAAGAAGTTAATATTTAAAATGGATCAGTAATAGAAGTTTTAATATCTCAAAGTAAAATAGATTTGGTTGTTTTTATAAATTGTCATCGCTAAAAACGAGATGGATAAATTGGTTACCATTTATTCTAAGTCAAGAGGATCATTTAGATACTTTATATATGTCTTCTTTCTATACATTACTTTGCATCAATTCATCCATTCCTACCTGACTTAAAGACTGTGTTAGGTTAGTTTTTTTTAGTTAGTAGTTTATTGTGATGTGTGTTGTGTGTTTGTTGTTTGTTTGTTGTTGTGTTTGTTGTAGACTGTGTATTTAAAGTCTAGACAATTTATTCTTATTATGTTTTTTCCTTCCTTTAAAAAAAAAAAAAATAACGAAAAAAATTAGAAATTGAAAATATATGACAAAAAGTAGAATTCATGTGCCGAAGAAGCATTAGAAGAAAGTTTTGCTTGTCTCGTACTGTCGTTTTATCCTCAGTGTTGCTGTGGATTGTGCGTGCATGCACATTTATCGTTGATGTCCAGTTTACATGATTGAACAATAAATTTAGAAATAAATATTGCTTCGAAAATGTGTTTGTGACTTAATTAACCTGAATAAAATTGGATTAGATGATTATTTTCATGGAACGATTGTCGAGTACTGGAAAAAAAGATTAAAATATCGCTAATTAGATCAGATAAATTTTGTATTATATTATAACTTCCAAAACATTCCATTTTCAATTATGTTTTCACTTTGTCACCAATTATAGTCGTTGAAATTGGAAGTATAAATATATAGAATAACAATTGAGTGTTTTAGAGTACTGATAGTTCCGAGGAACGAAGTATGAAGTTCTTGGACATGTCTTGCATATTATGGGGGTCATGAATCATGTTGTAAATGCTTGTATATATGAAATATATATACTGTTTGACACTCATAATATGTAAACGTAAATAATTCATATTGTCAATCAGTTCTTGTCTTTGTTTAGAAAGCGAGGGAATGATTACTTCTTATTTTCCTATAGATGTCTCGTAAGATCTGATGTAGCATGCCATTAATTAGGTAATATATATTATATTTGACATTTTAATATTGAAATTTGCTATATACTATCAGAATATATATATATATATATATATATATATATATATATATATAATATATAATATATATATAGTATATATATATATATTATTAATATATAATATATAATATATATATAATATAAGTAATATATAATATATGTATATTATTATATATATATATGTATATATATATATATGTATATATATTGTATATTATATATTATATATTATATGTATATATATATATGTATATTATATATGTAATTATATATATATATATTATTATATTATATATATTATATATATATATATATATATATATATATATATTATATGTATATATATATGTGTATATGTATATATCGTGTGCATTTATGTATTAGATTTTTTATGGCACCCGACGCTTCACCATTTCCCAATATTTGACTTCCTCGCCACAAATCTTGTACCATCACGAGGGATCAGCCTCCCCGCCGCCGACGGCCTTCAGGTCACAATATCCACTTTCACCTTACCTCGGGGATCGGAAGAACCACCTGGCGCATAAACAAACGAAACACTCGAGCGGCTCCTCCTGTCACTCTTGTTGTGAATCCTTGAGCTGTGTTTCTGCGAGGGAAGATCTCGCTTGACTGCGAGGAGCGAATTCAGTTTTCCCAAGACTGCCTGTCATGGTGGCTCACTGACGACGGCTTTAGAAGAGACGCAGACGATCGTTGGAGAGCAAACACGCAACAAAACATCGCCAAGTAAGTCTTTGGTGTATTGGGTAAGTAGATATTGTGACAAAAAACATTAACATAAAATGAATGAGTGTTTATATTATTGCAGATATTTATTAAGCTTAATGAAAATGATTGATAATATCGTTGTTCGTGATGATATCGAAACGTTGTGTTTATAGTGCATTAGTGCAAGATGCTTTTGTAATTTATACTTGACTGACAAGAAAATAACTACATAGTTGTTTTCACAAGTGCTAGTTCATCACAATATGGTGGCATTAATGTAGACATACTAATGGTGGCATTAATACACTTTTCCATCTAGTATTACACAGCTCTGTATCACCTTGCTGTGTTGTTTGGCACGATTACAGTACCAGCCATACAGCTTGTGTACTAAAGAAAACCGCAGAACTTCAAGACTGCCATGAGTGTGTAGTCCAGTCTGGGAACCTCTAGCTGTGTCTTTGCTCCATTGTGACTGAAAGACCACTGGACAAACACGTCGCGAGCTTTCCTCCTGGGACCTCCACCAAAAAAACTAAGACTGAGACGAACTAGCATGCATCAAAGGAGGCGTCGCAAGAATTGTCTCAGGAGGGAGGAAGTTGTTGGGGAAGCGTGTTATTTCCCTGCTGTGTGTGGATGACCAGCTAAATACTGATGATGGATTTCCTCTTCGATGATACAAACTTATCACCGTGCAGAAGACCGTCGTTGCAGGAGGACAATAATGTTTACAGGAAGTACTGTTTTTGAAGAAACTTTGCTCATTGATGGTAAGTTTTTATGTATGTGTGTACTTGAAATGGGAAGGCTATCAGTGCATTGGTATCATTTACATTTTTTCTAAGTCACATTGATAAAACTTTATTTTTTAGCACTTGTAAAGACATCTTATTATTCCTATCGATTCCAAGCTTAAATCAATTTCAAGCTCTTATATCGATTGACTCTTATGAGCTTTTCTCAAGACATTTTTCTTTTCTTATCAAGCCATCCTGAAATTGATCTTGACGCGCCTAAAAAACGCGCTGATGAGGTTTCCAGCGATATGTTAGACCAGCGCTTCTTAACCTGGGGGGCTCGTCCCCTTAGGGGGGCGTGGGTAATTACCTAGTGGGGCGTGAGCCAAGAGAGGAAAAGGAAGAAGTCAAGTATTTAACTTGAAGCTCGGCCTTCGCTTTAACATGAAGCTCGATCCCGAGGGCGAGCGAAGAAAGTGTGAAAACTCTGCGGTGACGTCTTGCCACGTTTCACTAACTCTAGACTTTTATATAATAGTATTTATTATTATTACTATTATTAATGTTATTTTTATCATTATTATTATAGCGCGTAGCTTCTGGTGTGCGGCGACCTATAAACGTGATATGAATTAATCTGCTGGGTATATGCAAGGTGTTAATGAATAATTATGTGCACAATAAGTGCTAAAAACACGCATTTTGCATTTTTTTTTCTGATTCAGAATTATTTTTTAATATTTTGGTTGAAGAAGTGAAGGGGGGGGGGGCATGGGGGTAAGGACTAACTACTGAAGGGGGCGTGGTGGTACAAAGGCTAAGACACTGTGTTAGAAGAAGGCCGCCATTGGACTGTTGGATTTACGACTCTTGAGGTTAGGGGATGGGCGAGTGAGGTCATCGTAGTAATGCAACTTATTAAGTGTTGTGTACTCGCACACATGTTGGATTTTCACCCTCACACTTAATCATTTAATACATCATTTACACCATTTAATCTCGGCGAAAGGATGAGAGATTCAGTATTATGTAGATCTGAATCTTGACATTTTTTCCTTTTTTTATTATTATTATCATTGTTATGGTTCTTACAGATTTTATATTATTATTGTTATTATTATTTGTTATTATTATTATTACATCATCCGTTTAATTAGCGTCTTCCATTGTGTTTCCTTCTACAATACTTACACAAGACGTTACACAAGGCAGTCATTGTGCCTCTCATGTCACCTCCCCCCCCACCCATCAACCCCGCGCTCGCCCACCTCCACCCCCTTCCCTCCTTCCCTCCCAATCCTGCAGAAGCGGCGTCATTGTCTTCCTCATAATGGGAGGGAGGTGGGGGAGGAGGTAAAGTGTTGTCTCCGCTTATTCCGGAGATGTAACCTTTCCTCTCCTGCTGCTGCTCCTTCTTTCCCTCCTTCCTTCCAGTCCTCAGCTGAATTCTCTCTCTCTCTCTCTCTCTCTCTCTCTCTCTCTCCTCCTCTCTCCTCTCTCTCCTCTCTCTCTCTCTCTCTCTCTCTCTCTCTCTCTCTCTCTCATCTCTCCTCTCTCTCTCATCCCTTTTTTTCCGTCTACCAATCGCTCTTTTCCTCCTCCTCCTTATCTCCTCCCTCTGTCTCTTATGCCTTATGCCCTAAATCTCTTCAGAAAACTCCTCCATCAGTCGATTCGTGAAGGTGTTTCACAAGACTGTTTAAGGGGAGTTCGAACCGACAGATTTCTTTAATATGCTTCCATCCTCCCTCTCTCTCACTCCCAATAGAAACCCATTTATTATGCCATGTTCATATTTGTAACCTCTATTTTAAGGGCAATATCTATAGGTACGTTTGACCCCTTGAGGCCCAGAACGTAATTTATATTGTAATATGACTACCATTAGACGATTTTTAGTAAATATAAGTAATATTTTATAGATATGACCAGTTTAGTATCCTTGCCAACTGACTAATTTGGTATAATCAGTTACTTTTTCATAATTTAATGGCTAACAACATACGATTTCATATAGCAAAGGAAAGATCTGGGCGTGAAAGGGTTAATTAAACTTATTGCGTAAGAGGACTGGGTGCTATTTAAAGAGTATTAGATGATGTTTAAGGAGTATTGGATTCTGTTTAAGGAGTGTGGGGTGGGGTGTGGATGGGCAAGATGAGGTATTGACAGGACTAATTATGTTGTGGCATAGAGTCGCTTCTCTTGTTTTCCCGTCTACTGTGGGTCTGTTTTTGATAGGAATGAAAGGTCACTTGTGGGATCTTCTTACATCCTTTACCCTTCACGTCTCAATCTTCTCTTTACCTATCTCTTCTTTTCTTCTCTTCGCTCGCATTATCTCCTTCCCATTCTCTCTCTGTATTTGTTAAAGATTAAGTTCAGACGTGGCTTCTTTTTTTTTTTTTGGCAATCAGGATATTCGTTGCTGTAAATATAAGTTTCCTCCTCGTTTAGGGATTCTTGCGAGGCTTGCTTTATTGAATAATTGCGTAATCCCTTGAATGTGTAATGTATGAGCCTGAGGAGAATGATTTCCTTCGCTCGTCTTACACAGTGGTCGGTTTTTACATCATTGTTTTAAATTTTAACGCATAATACGATGATTACGTATTTTCTCAATCCATTTTTTTTCTTTTTCCTTTAGTTTCCTCTTTGGTGTATTATATCATTTCATTATCTTGCGGTCATCTTGCAGTGATTGTTATTGATCTGTTTTGTCGTGTGTTACGAAACTTTACCTCTAAAATTATGAAAATATGAATACAAAAGACCTCCTTAAAATATAGTTTTCTGTGAGGCGATAGCTGTGAGTATTAATGCTAAACTAAAATAAACCCTTGAAAAGAAAGCAATAGTTTATTAATAGGAAAAATAATACAGTATCACTATTATGTCATACTAGCCGCAAAGCCGCCCTCCGGGCGGACTTTTTGGCTAGCTCCTGCGGAGGGCTATTGGTGGGCCCAAAGGCCCACCACCTGTGTTTGGTGGGCCTTCGGCCCACCGAACACAGACTCTCCAGATAGCCCCTTTTAACTTTCCTGAATTCATGGATGTAGAAATGTATGTATTAACGCCAACCCATTCACATCACTCCCAACCCATTACCCATCACCCCCCACCCATTCACTCACCCATTACCCATCACCCCCCACCCATTCACTCACCCATTACCCATCACCACACACCCATTCACTCACCCATTACCCATCACCCCCCACCTATTCCCTCACCCATCACCCATCACCCCCACACATCACCCCCCACCCATTCACTCACCCATCACCCCACACCCATTACCCATCACCCCACCCATTCACTTACCCATCACCCTACATAAAGGTTTCCTCAATTAGAGAGAACTGCAACTCGAGAAATGCCAGTGGTCGCTGGCAGTTTTAACTCAAAGGTTGGTCTACTGTGTTTTGGCTCCGCGACTAATATTTTTTCATAAATTAATTTCGCGATAAATATTGATGCACCGCATCTGAATACCAAAAAATATGTTCTTCTGTTGTTCTACTAATTATATGGATGACATGCATTACGATGGAACGTTCTATAATAGCAATTTAATGCAAATTACTCGCCTCGAGTAGCAAAGCTTAATAGATTTTTTACATGTATATTGTGGCATGTAAAATTTGGGCGATGTTCACACTGTTTTCTAAGACAGTACTGCTGCGTCTGGCAAACGCTTGTCAAAATACAATAAGCATGCCTTGGAAAAACGAAGAATAAAGAATGCCGAAATCGGCTTGTTTTGCTGCGACAATGTAGGTTAAAATTGTGGAGGCGACGTGCCGCGGCGGGGAGTGGTGGGCGGGGAGATTGTGGCGGGGAGATTGAATCAAAACATTGCCACTTCACGCGTCGACTCATTGCACTTCTAGGCTTTCTATCTGATTGATACACAATAATAACAGGAAAATATGACTGCCTAGGTATAGATAACTTCTAAACATTCGTTATTGACTATATAATATCATAGAGTAGCATTTACCTCGCCTCCTCAACTATAACCTACTTGGTTATTTGGTTATATACAATGTTTTACAGAATCAGGCTTCTATACAATATACATATAGAAGAAAATCGTTCTTAATATTATACTTGTGTGTTTTAAGTGCAGTGGAATAAGCCCATATTTTTCTTTCAAGTTGACCAACTTTTCACCAAATTGTGAGTTAAAACTGCCAGCGACCACTGGCATTTCGGAGTTGCAGTTCTCTCTAATTCTCGCAACCCATATTTTTTTTCACAATTCTCGCTAATAGGCTACTAAAAATTTAAAAAAAAAAAATAAAGTGATCGGATCATCCCATAAGTGGGCTTATAATGTGCCCCTGGTCGAGCTGGTTCCAAAACTGTGCCATATGATATGATTGTGCCACGGGGGGCGGCACCTATCGCGGACACACACACACACACACACACACACACACACACACAGACACACTTTCGCTTATATTATTATAGATATGTCTGGACTATAATCTCGTGCCCTTAAGATAGGCCTGAGCTTATTAATATATTTACATTATACGACTAAATTGAGCTATTAAAACGCACGTACCTACCTAGTTTTTCTTCTCATAAATCAACAGGCATAAGAATATACATACATTAGTCAAACACATTATAATAGAAGAAGAAAAGAAGAAATAAAAGAAAAGTATACATCAGTAAACACATCGTTCCATCGTAATAATAAGAACACTAACATAGGAACTTTGTGTTGACTTCGCGCCTGACTTATAACTGGAGGCCAAGAGGTGACGAAGGCGACGTAGGGGCTGCGGTGTGTCAAGGGGCGTGGAGGACTGACTTACCTAAACGACCCTTAATCCCCCCTCCTCCCCTTCTCCCTCGTCACCTTCTTCCCTCCCTCCGCCTCCCTTATGTGTAGTGCTTGACAGACGTGAGGAGGATGAAGTGAAGAATTTTAGGCGACATCAACATTAAGTATTTCCTTCCATTCCTTTTTCTGGTTCTCTCTCTCTCTCTCTCTCTCTCTCTCTCTCCTCTCTCTCTCTCTCTCTCTCTCTCTCTCTCTCTCTCTCTCTCTCTCTCTCCTCTCTCTCTCTCCTCTCTCCCTCCTCTCTCTCTCTCTCTCTCTCCCCCTCTCTCTCCTCCCCTTTTCCCCTCCTCTCTCTCTCTCTCTCCTCTCTCCCTCTCTCTCTCTCTCCTCTCTCTCCCCTCTCTCTCTCTCTCTCTCTCTCATCTTTTCTCCTCTCTCTCTCTCCTCTCTCTCTCTCCTCTCTCTCTCCTCTCTCTCTCTCTCTCTCTCTCTCTCTCTCTCTCTTCTCTCTCCCCTCTCTCCTCTCTCTCTTCTCTCTCTCCTCTCCTTCTCTCTCTCTCTCCTCGTCTCTCTCTCTCTCTCTCTCTCTCTCCCCTCTCTTCTCCTCTCCACTCTTCCTTTATTCTCCTCTCTCCTCTGTCTCCTCCTCACTTCTCTTCTCTCATCCTCTCCTTTCTCTCTCTCCACTCTTCCTTTAATTACTCTCAAAGTCCCTCTTGTCTCATACCTCAAGAAACTTATTTTTATCCCTCCTTTTTCTCTCCTTTTCGTTCTCTTTTCTCTCTTCCTCTTTTTCCACTTTATTTCCTAAAAAGTCTATTTCTCACACACGAAACTTAATTATCTCTCTTTCTCACTTTCATTCTCTTCTCACTTACTCTTCCTTTATTTACTCAAAAGTTCCTCCTATTTCCCACCCACTAAACTATTTTTTTTCTCATCTATTTCTCCTTTTCGTTATCTTCTCTTCCTCTTCCTTTATTTACTCAAAAGTCCCCCATATTTCCTACCACGCAACTCATATCCCATCATTCCTTCTTCTTGCATTCTCTCTCTCACCACGTTCCTCCCTTTAACCCCTTGAGCCCCAGAACGTAATTTTCATTGTAATTTGGCTACCATTAGACAATTTTAATGAATATAAGCGATATTTTATAGATATGACCTGTTTAGTATCCTTGTCCACTAGCATATTTGGTATAATAAATTGCTTTTCGTAATTTTATGGCTAAGAACAGACAATTTTATATAGCAAAGGAAAGATCTGGGCGTGACGGGGTTAATGATTAATCTATCCATCCCTCTATTCTCTTCCACATCACCATCTATCTTTCTCCTAAATGTCCTCCTCCCATTATACAGTATTCAAGCATCCTACTGTCCTACATAATCCTTAGTCCTCTCTTCTCTTTCCCTCCTTAACCTACAAACTTCATCCTCCTCCCAGTAAGAACCATCCACGTATAGCTATTTATCCTTTGACCCCCCCCCCCCCCCCCCCGCCACCTCAACTCTCCTTCACCTTCCCAACCGACTTCGTCATCATCCTCTTCGCCTCTTCACTAAAGCCTCCAGTTTCCATAATCATTCTAATTTTTTTCCCAACCTGTTTTTACAAGTCTCCCCTTCTTCAGATTTTTGTTCTCTCCTTCATCTCGCTCCTCCCAAAACCAACAAACCAGGCCTAAGTTGTTTTTTTTTCTCTCTCTCTCTCTCTCTCTCTCTCTCTCTCTCTTTTCTCTCTCTCTCTCTCTCTCTCTCTCTCTCTCTCTCTCTCTCTCTCTCTCTCTCTCTCTCTCTCTCTCTCTCTCTCTCTCTCTCTCTCTCTCTCTCTCTCTCTCTCTCCCCCTTCCTGCGTTATCTTCCATTCCATAGGTCCATTTTTATTTCTCCTTTTTTTCTGTCTATTCCATTTCCTCCCTCTTTCTCCTACATCCCTCCCTCCTTCCCTCTCTCACTTATAACTCGCCTTCTGTCCCCCCCTCTCTCCTCTCTCTCTCTCTCTCTCTCTCTCTCTCTCTCTCTCTCCTCTCTCTCTCTCTCTCTCTCTCTCTCTCTCTCTCTCTGGGCAGTAACAATGTCAGGATGTTGACAGGTACAAGTCGTTACCTGTGCACCTATAGAGAGAGAGAGAGAGAGAGAGAGAGAGAGAGAGAGATGTATACAGTTACCTTCTTCTAATAAAATGAGTTATTCATTTTATCATTATTAGCATTGCACGGCACATTACTGAGGCTCGGTCGTATGTGTTAAGGGGAGGGGGGGCAAAATTTATTGTATCGATACAACTGAATTTTATTTTTTAAAGTATACCAAATGTCCCCTTATATTTTACACACACACACACACACACACACACACACACACACACACACACACACACACACACACACACACACACACACACACACACACACACACACACACACACACATACACACACACATATATATTGGGGTACTGGTAGTGTAGTGGTAGCACGCTTGACTCAACCGAGAAGTCCCGGGTTCGATTCTCGGGCGGAGCGAAGAGAGATGGACGGTCTTATTATAACCCCGAGCCCCTGCTCACCCAGCAGTGAATGGGTACCGGGTGTTAGCCGGGGGTTTGTGACCCGCCTCCTAGGGTGATGGTTTCGGCCAACACTAAGGATGAATGATAAAATGTAGCTATGGAGACAGGGCCATACGAGTGTATCTCGTGTATACGAGGGTATCGGCCATACGAGGCTCCGTAAAATTCATCTAGATGAATACACACACACACACACACACACACACACACACACACACACACACACAGACACAGACACAGACACAGACACAGACACACAGACACACTAGCAAACAAAACTCTCTCCCTCTTTCTCACCATTGTCCCCAGTCTTTAATTATGGTGTGAGAGGTACTCTTCACTCTCACAACATCGATACTGTTTCCCTTTGCCTCCCTTTTGCCACATTCTCTCTCTCTCTCTCTCTCTCTCTCTCTCTCTCTCTCTCTCTCTCTCTCTCTCTCTCTCTCTCTCTCTCTCTCTCTCATACACACACATACCATTTTTTCCACCTTAAATTCATCATTGGTCTTTTGTTTCACATTTTAGCGTTTTAATGTCGAGTCAAGTTCAAGAAAAGAAGATCGAGATGGCAACAGACACACACAGTTACACAAGAATAATGTTTATTTACCTTTACCTATTTTAGACTATTGTACCAGGTAGTAGCATCGTCAGCAAATCTCATACGTAACTGTGAATGTCAAAAAATGTAAAAAAGGCAAGCGTTGAATGTCAAAGTTTGTGATCATCTTACAATACATTTCATAATCAGTACTGAATGCAAGTTAGTATTTCGTGGATTACAGGACGTACAGGTGACTCACGTTTCAATTTAAACTAACACATTAATATTGTGCAACAGGAAGTTATGTAAGACAAGATTTACTGGAAAAGATATAGCAGCCATTATTTACCATTAACATAAATTTCCATCATCGCAATGTGTTCGTAGATAGGAATTTATTGCACTCTATTTTAGGCCATGTTGGTATTTGTGGGTCTCTTTGCAGTAACGACATTTTTTTTCCGCTCTATTCAATACAATCGCGAAATACGTAAGTTTGTGATGCATAAACTTGCATATTCTCAATTTTTATATTAGTACTTCCAAATTAGCTTTTTTTATATACATACCGTGTTGCAATAACTTTCCTGTTCTTTCTTTTTTCTTTTAGTTACTGACAAAAAATAATAATATTATTAGTACATGCTTTGTTAATCATGACTTGCTATTTCTTTTTTTCTTTTTACTGTTTTTCAAATAAGTTTTTTTTTATACATGCTTTGTTACATTGACTTGCCTATTCTTTGTTTTTCTTTTACTGTTTTCAAATAAGTTTTTTTTATATACATACTGTGTTGCATTAACTTGTATATTCTTTATTTTTATTTTAGTACTTCCAAATAAGTTTTTTCCACAACTTAAGTGTTACACTCAGTTCCTGCAGTATTGGAGTGGCCGTACTACCTTGCCTTCACACCGGTAATAAACAGATACCCTTATAGTGAACCAGTAGTTTATGATAACCTATAGAAATATGTCCCTCCATCCATTATCTTCCTTACTTTCCTCTCGTCTTTGCCTTGTCTTACTTATTTTTGTCTTCCTTATCGATGTTTTTGTATTATTGCTGTTTCTCCTCCTCCTCCTCCTCCTCCTCCTCTTCTTCTCTCTTTTCCTCCTCCTCCTATGTTACCTGTAATTACAATGCTGCCATGTTCACCCGAACTTTAATGTCTTAAGACAAGAGAATCAGTTCACTTCTTCAGTAAATTATTTGTTTTCGCGACTTTACCGCACACACACACACATACACACACGCACGCACACACACACACACACACACACACACACACACACACACACACACACACACACACACACACACACACCACACACACACACACACACACAAACACACACACACACACTCTTGTTTCTTGTTTGTTTTGTTTAGAGGATAATGCCTCAGAGCCATAGTGATCTACCGCTGCTGCATATTAGTGTTGGCCGAAGCCACCACCCCGGGGGGGGGGGTGTTACAAACCCCCGGCTGGCACCCGGTACCCATTCACTGCTGGGTGGACAGGGCTAGGGATTTAAGAAAGACCACCCATCTATCTTTCGCTCCGCCCGGGGATCGAACCCTGGACTTCTCGGTTGTAAGCCGAGCGTGCTAACCACTACACTACGGAGTTCCCTCCACACACACACACACACACACACACACACACACACACACACACACACACACACACACACATTGCAAGGGGAGAAGGAGGGAGATAGGAAGGGGAGGTTTGGTTCTGCGGAGGGTAAGGGAGGAAAAATGGGGGGAGGTTGCTTGTTCTCTCCTCACCCATTCCTTCCCCTCCCCTGTTTCGTCCCCCTCCCCCTCCCTCCTCCTGCCCCTCCTCCCCCTCCTCCGAGTCGCTGCTCCCTCTGCCTCATCTTTAAGTTGCTTCACCACCACCCTGCTGACAGACGCCCCTCGAGGCTCCTCCTCCTCCTCCTCCTCCTCCAGGTAGCTCGACACAGCAAGACATCCGAGCACTGACGTATCGACAAACGTTCCTCCTCCTTTTCCTCCTCCTCTTTCTCCTTTTCCTCCTCCTCTTCCTCCTTTTCCTCCTCCTCTTTCTCCTTTTCCTCCTCCTCTTCCTCCTTTTCCTCCTCCTCTTTCTCCTTTTCCTCCTCCTCTTCCTCCTTTTCCTCCTCCTCTTTCTCCTTTTCCTCCTCCTCTTTCTCCTTTTCCATTAGGCGGTAAAGCATATACTAGAGAAAACTGCGAACTCATACAAAGTGATCTCGACAAACTATCAGATTGGAGTGATAAATGGCTATTAAAATTCAATTCCGATAAATGTAAAGTAATGCATATAGGCAACGATAACCTCAAATATAACTATCAAATGCAAAATAAATCGTTAACTGAAGTACAGCAGGAAAAGGATTTAGGTGTCATCATCAGTAATGATCTGAAAACCAGTTCGCATTGCCTAGCTGCCAGTAAAAAGGCAAATATGATGTTGGGCTTTATTAAACGTAACTTTGAACATAAAACTCCGAAAGTAATGACACAATTATACACGTCCTTGGTTAGGCCGCACTTGGAATATGCCGTTCAATTCTGGTCTCCCTGTTTCGTAAAAGATCAAGCCAAATTGGAATCAGTGCAAAGAAGAGCAACCAAACAAATTCCATCTCTGCGAAATTCATCTTATGAAGAGAGGCTGCGGAAACTTAATATGTTTTCCATAAAGGATCGTAGAATCCGTGGGGACTTGATAGAAACCTTTAAGATCCTAAAAGGTTTTGATGTCATTAATCAAGAGAACCTATTCGAGCTTTCAACTCAAGTGACAACAAGAAATAATGGTTTAAAACTAAACGGTCAACGTTGCATCACCGATCTCCGTAAAAATTATTTCAATGTTAGAGTCGTTGATCGATGGAACAAGTTACCAGCAAATGTTGTCGGAGCCAACACAATAACTACATTCAAAAACAGACTTGACGCGCACTGTAAAGTAAATGGGTATTGATAGTGCGAATTCGTATCTAGTCCCCCGTATCGATTAGTTGTAGTGGTAGTGGTAGTTGTAGTTAGTATTTTTTCATATCCTATCATTCTGCACTATGAAACTTCCATGTTCCTATCCTCTTTAGGGACATGGTATCATTTTCCAACTGTTTTCTTACAAGTAGTTGATAGTTAGTAGTATGTAGTTCAGCAGATACCCTCGCTATGGACCAATAGGTCTCCTGGTGTCTGTTACTCCTATGTAATCCTATGTAATCCTCCTCTTTCTCCTTTTCCTCCTCCTCTTCCTCCTTTTCCTCCTCCTCTTCCTCTACCTCCTCCTCCTATTCCTTTACCTCCTCCTCCAATTCCTATTCCTCTATCTCTTCTATTTCTCCTCCTCTACCTCCTCCTCCTCCTCCTCCTCCTCCTCCTCCTCCTCCTTTTCCTCCTACTCCTATTAGAACATAAGAAAGAGCATAAGAAAATAAGGAAGCTACAAGAGGCCGCGAGGCCTACACGTGGTAGTTCCTGTAAGTAGTTCCGTCCCGTGATAGTTCCTATTCCTCTACCTCCTCCAATTCCTACGCCTAAATTCCTTCTTCCTATTCATCATTATAATCCTACACTGTTCTTTTTCCCTCCCTGTCCTTCTCATCATATTCATCCTTCGTTGTCTTCATCATCGTCGTCCTCCTCCTCCTCGTCTGAGTCTGTCGGTCTTCCACACCTCACACTTCACCTCTTCTGGTCTTCCTCTCCTCCTCCTCCTCCTCCTCCTTCTCCTCTGTCTTCTTCTCACTCTCTCTCTCTCTTCCTCTGGTTCGTTCTCGCTCGAAATCAGTCTGCTTTAAAGGGTACATCGGTGTTCCCCTCCTTCCCCTTCCCCCCTTTTCCTTCCCCCTTCCCCTCTCCCCCCTTCACAAGAGTTGATAGCACGCGACATATCTACCCCGTATGAGCGAGGCGCCACTCACACTCTCACTCCCTTTTTTTCTTCTTTTTTTGCGCACGTTATATATAATTTTTCGATGATGGTATATTAGAGAGAGGAGAGAGAGAGAGAGAGAGAGAGAGAGAGAGAGAGAGAGAGAGAGAGAGAGAGAGAGAGAGAGAGAGAGAGAGAGAGAGAGAGAGAGACCTACTTTACGTGTCGTGTCTCATCTTGGCAATGGCAGTTTGTGTGTTTTCCTCATTTTTATAAGAGGACAATAAAAACCTTTCCCGTGGTGGTGCAGGCAAAAAAACAGTTTACATTCTCGCGTTGGTCTTCTTCTCAGTCGTGGTATTCTTTTAAGTACATCGTTAGGGCGGATGCTGCCAGCGGACATCTCTTTTCAGTGGTGGGACATCAAAGTCAGGTGTTGCTATTCTGCGAGATGTGCATTGTGTGTGTCAACTTGTGGAATGGAATGGCTGGCTGGTACGGAGGATGTGTTATTATCTCGCTAGGATACTCGTAAGGACTGTAGGATCTCTTACTTCTTATATAGTATGTCATGGTAGACCAGTAACTTCTCCCAGTCCTTGCAGCTGGTTTCTCTTCCTTGTTTTTCATGCTATCCTTTCTATTTTGTGTTGTTATCTCCTCAGATACTTGTAAGGACTCTAGGACCTTTTACTTCTTCTATATGTCATGGTATACTAGTAATTTCTCCCACTCCTTATAGCATCCTTCATCTGCTTTCTCTTCCTTATTTGTCTTGTCGTACTTTCTATTTTGTGTTGTTACCTCCTAGGATACTCGTAAGGACTGAAGGATCTCTTACTTCTTCTATATGTCATGGTATACTAGTAATTTCTCCCACTCCTTATAGCATCCTTCATCTGCTTTCTCTTCCTTATTTGTCTTGCCGTACTTTCTATTTTGTGTTGTTATCTCCTAGGATACTCGTAA
>JACEEZ010025747.1:22500-37500 GCA_016584305.1 Chionoecetes opilio | reverse complement strand
TTGGAGCTATTAGTAACAGAACAACTACCATGCTATTTAATGGGAGACTTCAATGTAAATTTACTTAAAAATGAAGGTAAGGTACATGAGTTTATAAACTTATTTTTGTCTTACTATTTTTTTCCAACAATTACTAAACCAACACGAGTCACTAAGACCACAGCTTCATTAATCGATCACATAGGGTCAAATAATTTGAAAAGCCATCAGGAAAGTTATATATGTTACACTACTATTAGCGATCACTTCCCTGTCTTTAGCAAATTTTCAGTTGCTACTAGTAATGTACTTTCCTCCAGAATCACAAGGACGAAAAGAATATTCAGCAATGTCTCTATTGATGCTTTCAAAATAGATTTAGTGAATTATCACTGGAATTTAGAGATGAGTAATACTGATGTCAATAGATGCTTTGACATTTATATGAATAAGTTTCAAATTTTGTATGACAAACATTTCCCTTCAAAGCAATACACTTTCAAAGAAAAGCATAGTACTAAACCCTACATTACTCAAGCAATAATAAAATCCATTAAATACCGCAATAAAGTACAGAAGCTTTATGCTAGATGGCCACTTACCTATGAGAAAATATTTAAACAGTATAGGAATACATTAACCTCAGTAATAAGAGCAGCTAAAGAAAATTATTATAATTCAAAACTAAAAGAAAACGCTGGTAACATTAAAAAAACATGGGAAATAGTAAACAAATTAATGGGTAAAAAGGATAATAAACTACCGGTTTCCATTACATTTCAAGATGAATCTAAATCTTACCATCATGATGTAGCCGAGTCATTTAATAAATATTTTTGCAATATTGCCAACAGTTTAGCTTCTAATATTCTGCCACCTACAACCCAATTCACTTCTTATTTACCAGAATCTGTTGCATTCTCTTTTTTTCTCCAACCAACAACAATTTTTGAAATTAACATTGTCATCAAAAACTTGAAATTAACGTCAGCAGGATTTGATGATATCAACATTAAAATAATCAAACAATGCAGTAACGAAATTTCTTCATTTCTTGAATACATTATAAATAGATCTTTTAAAGAGGGCTGCTTCCCAGATCATCTCCAAGTTGCTCGAGTAATCCCGGTTTATAAAAAAGGTGACAAATCAATCCACAGTAATTACAGACCAATTTCAATCCTTCCTAGTTTTAGCAAAGTTTTTGAAAAAATTGTAGCTAGTAGACTGCTGAATTATCTCACCAAATTTTTATTATTATCAGAATCTCTATGGTTTTCGTCCTAAATTTTCTACAGAACTAGCAATACATGAACTTCAAATATATGTACAAAATCAAAATATGTACAATGCACTAGATAATAAGATGTTCCAAATATCAGTTTTTTGTGACTAGTGGCTTTTGACACTATCCCACTCCATTTTATTAGAAAAATTATTGGTTTATGGCATTCGTGGTCCAGCATATTCCATTTTAAAGGTTTACCTAAAGGTAGGTTTAAAAGCTACCTAAGCAGCAGGAAACAATGTACAGTCTTTAATAATACTCCATCCTCATACCTGCATATTGGTTGCGGCGTTCCGCAAGGTTCTGTTTTAGGCCCTCTCCTATTTTTACTTTATATAAATGACATTACACGTAGTACTGATAAGCTAAAATTCCTACTTTTTGCCGACGACACAATTATTTTTCTTCAGGGACAAGATCTTAATAACATCAAAAATATATTAAATACAGAATTACTTAATGTTTCAAATTGGATAAAAAGCAACAAATTAAGTTTAAATGTCACAAAAACACATTATATGATATCTCATCCCCTGTTGACGCAACCATTACATGTTGATATTTATATTGATAACCTTAGGCTAAATAAAGTTCATGAGTCCAAGTTCTTAGGGGTAATAATTGATGACAAATTAAAATGGAAGTCTCATATATTTGAAATTAAGACTAAACTTTCTAAAATCACTGGTGTAGTACATAAAATACGTAATAATATACCCACTGACTGCTTGAGACAAATATATTTGACATTAGCATACCCGCACATTATATATTGTTTAGCTATATGGGGAGGATCATTCAAAACCTTCATCAATAGTCTTTTAATTACTAAAAAAAAATTGATACGTGTTATGACTCACAGCCACCGTTATGCCCACACTAACACATTGTTTAAAGATCTGAAATTACTTAAATTGCCTGATGTGATAGCCCTTCAAACCAATATATTTGTTCATAAGGCACTCCATACGCATACAACTGACACTGACTTCCAATTAGCTTCTTATAATCCAGACAGTCGACGACCACATGATCTGAGACTCCCATTATGTAGAACATCCCATGCACAGCAAGGCGTCACCGTTAGAGGTGTTAGATGTTGGAACCAACTGTCACAAGATCTTAGGAGCATTGTACCACTAAACATTTTAAAGTACAAATTAAAACAAAAACTATATAATGACTATTAACATTTAGGTGATTGTGAATATATATATTTTTTTCTTTTCTTGTGAAACTCTGAGAGTAGTGATATATCACTACTATGTAACTTGCTTTTTCTTGTTTTTTTCTTGTTTTTTTCTTTCTTTAATTATTTTCTAAATATATTTCTAAATAATTATTATTTGCACAAACAAATTGCCCATTTGTAAGTATTTATTATAGGATCACACCTTGAGTTTACTTATGTATATTTTGTTTACTGTATAAACTAATGTGTTGGTTATATATGGGAATTTAGATTTATGTTTATTTATATAAATTATTTAGGGGTATAAAATATGACGTCTTAAGGTTGAAAATATATACTAGCACAGGTCTGTACAAGAGCCTCGGCTCAACGGACCTGGTCCTCAGATGTACTGCATGTACTGTAAATATATTTGTTGTAACAATTGTAACAAGAGGTCAATAATACATCAATCAATCAATCAAAAATCTTTCTTTCTTTCTCTTTATCCTCTAGCCCATTCTCTTTAATTATCTTTCTCTCTCTTTCTCTTTCTTTCTCTCTTTCTCTCTCTTTCTCTCTCTCTGTCCATCCTCTCTCTCTGTCCATCCTCTCTCTCTGTCCATACTCTCTCTGTCCATCCTCTCTCTCTCTTCTCTCTCTCTTTCTCTCTCGCTCTCGCTCTTTCTCTCTCTGTCCATCCTCTCTCTCTCTCCGCTCTCTCTCTCTCTCTCTCTCTCTCTCTCTCTCTCTCTCTCTCTCTCTCTCTCTCTCTCTCTCTCTCTCTCTCTCTCTCTGTCCATCCCTTCTCTCACGTTTCTTAATCATAATACTTTACTACCTATGTGCGGTGGAATCTTTGCTATAACTAATCATACAATTTTTCTTCCCTAACATAGTCCTCCCTTGTGTGGCTTAATTTCCATATAGATTAAAGCCGCTAAGACCATCGCTACGAGCCTTAGTCATACTGTTATAGGTGACTTAGCGTTGGTGACTTAGCCTCTTATAGGTGACTTAGATGTCTGGCTGTTGGCGCTCCCTCTCTCGCCCTTGGTTAACACATACTCCTGGTTATTCTGGAGCTTGGAAGTAGAGGTGGGAAGGTAAACAGTGAACGTCCATTTAACTTAGTGGTGGTGAGGGGTGGTTGGTGGTGGTGAGTAGTGGTGGTGGTGGTGGTGGTGGGGGGTGGTGGTGAGTGGTGGTGGCTGGTGGTGGTGAGGGTGGTGGTGAGGGTGGTGAGGGGTGGTGGTGAGGGTGGTGGGGGGTGGTGGTGGGGGTGGTGGTGGTGGTGGTGAGGGTGGTGGTGTGTGGGTGGTGGTGGGTGGTGGTGGTGGTGGTGAGGGTGGTGGTGGTGGTGGGTGGTGGTGGTGGTGGTGGTGGTGGTGTGTGGTGGTGGTGGTGGGTGGTGGTGAGTGGTGGTGGTGGGTGGTGGTGAGTGGTGGTGGGTGGTGGTGGTGAGTGGTGGTGGTGGTGGTGGTGGTGGGGTGGTGGTGGGGTGGTGGTGAGGGTGGTGGTGGTGGTGGTAGGTGGTGTGAGGGGTGGTAGGGTGTGTTGTAATGTGTGTGTGGTGGTGGGAGTGGTGGGGGTTTGTGGTGGTGGTTAGCTGTGTCTTATCTTTCTTTTTGTGGTTGGGATCCTGTGGTCTCTATAGTCTGTGTATGAGTTTGTCTGTTTTCTTCCTCTCTCTTTCTCTCTCTTTCTCTCTCTCTCTCTCTCTCTCTCTCTCTCTCTCTCTCTCTCTCTCTCTCTCTCTCTCTCTCTCTCTCTCGGCTCTCTCTCTCGGCTCTCTCTCTCGGCTCTCTCTCTCGGCTCTCTCTCTCGGCTCTCTAGGGAGTCGAGGGTGACAGCAAGCAACGATAACAAATGGAAAGAAAAAAAATGGAGAATAGTGAAAGTGCGATGAGTGAAAGAAAGAAAGAAGAAAGAAGACAAGAAAAATAATCATAGTGAAAAGTAAGAGTAGAGTGCAAAATAAAATCATATCTTCATCTAAAAACAACGTAGAATATTAGTCCCTCTCGCGTTGACTTAGTTTATTATTCTCGTAGCGTCCACTCAGCTTGCCTCAGTAGCGGGTGTAAATTCACTTGTTCGCGCACTTTCTCTTGCTGTGTGTGTGTATCTTAACGCCCCCAAAGTGCAAGGAAGTCTCGAGGAAGGAAGGAGGTGAATGAGGTCATTGCTACCTAGTCTTCCTTGGGGTCTGGTCTTGTCAGGGAGGAATGGCCTCTCTCTATCTCCTATTCCTACTCTTCCCTTACGCTCCCCCTATTTCCAGGAGCCATCGACTCAAACGCGCGTGGCAAAACTTAGTGGTGGTGGTGGTGGTGGCGGTGGCAGCGAACTCGTCTGGAAAGTATTGGTCGCGTTTGAAAAGAATAACAAGTGAAGTATTGGTGGTTGAGGTGTGTTGGGAACGAGGCTGGTGGATTGCGACGCCTCAGTGGCCTCCTAAGTTTGTAGTGTGTGGGTAAAAGATGTACGACTTACAGGTTGTCGAGAGAGAGAGAGAGAGAGAGAGAGAAGAGAGAGAGAGGAGGAGAGAGAGAGAGGAGAGAAGAGAGAAGAGAGAGAGAGAGAGAGAGAGAGAGAGAGAGAGAGAGAGAGAGAGAGAGAGAGAGAGAGAGAGAGAGAGGTAGAGAGAGATGTACAGAGAGAGAGAGAGAGAGAGAGAGATGTAGAGTGAGAGAGAGATGTAGAGTGAGAGAGAGATGTAGAGTGAGAGAGAGATGTAGAGTGAGAGAGATGTAGAGTGAGAGAGAGATGTAGAGTGAGAGAGAGATGTAGAGTGAGAGAGAGATGTAGAGTGAGAGAGAGATGTAGAGTGAGAGAGAGATGTAGAGTGAGAGAGAGATGTAGAGTGAGAGAGAGATGTAGAGTGAGAGAGATGAAGAGTGAGAGAGAGATGAAGAGTGAGAGAGAGATGTAGAGTGAGAGAGAGATGTAGAGTGAGAGAAAAGAGATGTAGAGTGAGAGAGAGATGTAGAGTGAGAGAGAGAGATGTAGAGTGAGAGAGAGATGTAGAGTGAGAGAGAGATGTAGAGAGAGAGAGAGAGATGTAGAGAGAGAGAGAGAGAGAGAGAGAGAGAGAGAGAGAGAGAGAGAGAGAGAGAGAGAGAGAGAGAGAGAGAGAGAGAGAGAGAGAGAGAGAGACCATCATGTACCCGAATAGGCCCTAATGTTTCTGTCTTTAAAATCGCCTTTGAAATATTTAATTGCTCTGAACTCTTGTCTAACATCCTCCTTTTAGCAATATTCAACCTTTCTCTCATGTTCATATCATCCCTTGTATTCTCTTTAAAAAATTTGTTTAATTTTTTTTTTTATATACAGCAGATCCGTAGCACAGTCACTCTACTTCATCAAACCAAAACTCATCCATTTTTTCCTCCTCTACAATTCAAATATATTTCTTCCCTTCCAGTAGTACACATTTCCCTTTTCTACGAGGACTCATAGTTTGCTGTTTTCCTCTCCATAACTTTTTTTTTTTCTGCCTACCATCAAGAACCTCCATTACTACTGTCTCTAAAAGTCAGCCCTCACCCCATCCCCGCTATATGCAAGACATCGTGAAGCCTTTTTCTTCCAACCTTCAACTGCCTTTGTATTTCATCACAGGGAATCTGCCGCTCTATATCAACCTCCACCTCGTTATCCAAACAACCGGCTGTGTATCTTGAAACGATATCAAGGAAGGATTGTTTATTTGCGGTTGTTTTTTCTAGGGATCTTTCTATACACGCAAGGAAACGCCCCCCCCCCCAAAAAAAAAAATGAAAACAGAGGGTATGACGAGGAGAAGGAGGAGAAGCGAAGTGAATTGCAGTTTTGTAGTTGAAAGGTCCTCTCTTCTCAGTGCACTTCAAAAAAGCAACAACATGCAGCAGGCAGGTGAAAGATCAAAGGTGAAATTGCTCTTTTATAGATTGTTGCTTTTTCACTACTACCCCCATCGCGCTCTGCCAATTTTAGCCACCAGAGGATGTCTATGAAGAGCGCCGCCACTCAGCCTATTCTTTGACGAAGGTGACGTAGAGTGACAAAAGGGTACAGAGGGTATAGAGGCGTGTCCCATCTACTCGGCTGTTTCCCCTCATGCCCTAGTTAACCCTATTCCTGCGACAGAACTTCACACAATTCAATGGCCCTTTATGTTTGACGGTTCGATACAAAATAGAAGTTAAGAGCATTGTTGTGTTTGTGTGTGTGCGGCATGACCATTACTACTCAGCTCAGATGGAAGAAGAAATAAATGGTTGAGTTTTCGATGTAGAGTTGTATATATAGTGGTGGTTTCCTCTACCCTCCAGAGTTAATGGTGGTAATGGTTGTTGGTTTTGAGTTATCTCTGCTGTTTGGTCCTCCCGCGTCGTCATTAGGAACGTTATTTGAATCGGTTGTGTGATAATATGACAGCTTGATGGCTTGTTTATGTAGATTTTTTTGCCGCGGGGAAGAGAAATACTGGAGAGAGAGAGAGAGAGTGAGAGTGAGAGAGAGAGAGGACCGACTACACCGTCTCCGCCTCGGCTTTCCCTGTTTTGAGGAAATCCGCCAGGGCGCTATGGACACCACCTGTGACCACTGCCAGGTCACCTCCCCCTTTGCACTCCAACACTACCTCCTGAAGTGCGAGGCAACCTCCCACCTCAGGGAACGCCTCCCACCTCATCCGCAGCCCGGACATCCAGGTGCCGCCGCCGCTGCTGCTGCGGTAATTAGATCTGTCCCTCTGGCCACTCTCACCTCCACCGTTCGGGAGTACCCCCCCCCCCCAAGGTAGCTCCAATACACTGCCTTTTTTTATTGTAATGACATAATTCCACAGGCGGGCTGCTATAGGCAAAAGCTCGCGTCAACCACAAGTGTTGACAAAATATTAACAACAACAGAGAGAGAGAGAGAGAGAGAGAGAGAGAGAGAGAGAGAGAGAGAGAGAGAGAGAGAGAGAGAGAGAGAGAGAGTGTATTATTCACCCATGATCTTGATCACGCGCTGGACCTGTGATCCCGAGCTATCACCCTTAACCAAGAGATCATGGTGACCGATCTTTGGCTAAAGCTGGAACCTCAAACACCAAACCCCATCAAACACACCCCATCCCCGTGCTCAAGGCGGACAGTAAATGCCCGCAAGTCAGCGAAATATTCAGAGCCTTGAGCTGGACTCGGATGCACTCGTCAGGGTGGCTCGGTTGGTAGAGATGTGGGCTCGCGTGCAGCGTCCTTGCATTCGGTCAGCGGTTCGAGCCCACCAGGTTCGTCCTGGCGTGGTGGCGCTTTGTATAGTCAATAACCTTGTAGTTGGTACTTGCAAAGTGTCTAGATAGGATCCAAATATCTTATCTTATCTGAACTTGGATACGGGACCACAGAACAGCGCGCCGCTGTGCTATCCACTGACTCAGCAGACAGCAGTGTGTCATTCACCTACGGTCTTGTCCACGCGAGCTGGACTTGCGATCGCCAGTTTCACCCTCCGGGAGCGAGCTTGAAGCACAGTATGACCGAGCTGAGGGTAATGCTGGAACCTCACTACTACACACACACCCCATCCCATTACTCAAGGGGAACAGTAACCGCCCAAGTTTATCAGTGAAAAATCCCCGGGTACGAGCGGGGCCGGGGATCGAACGCTGGTCCACAGAATGGCGCACGACGCTCTAAACTACCAATCTACTCAGGCTGTAAGCTTGAAGTAGGTTAAATCAGCAACCCACTCAGGCTCTGTGTGTGTGTGGGGGGGGGGGTTGTGTGTGTGTGTGTGTGTGTGTGTGTGTGTGGTGTACAAGCATCGCTTGTGTGTGTGTGTGGGGGTGTGTGTGTGTGTGTGTGTGTGTGTGTGTGTGTTACAAAGCATCGCGGCATTATTAAGTTCCCCTGTTAATATTTGTACCCCCATCATAGTCAGATCACCACGGAGTACCGCCGATGTAAACTGATTGCCTTGTTTATTGACACAATGGACCTAAGGAGCGAGTTTCCTGCCTCAGAGAGAGAGAGAGAGAGAGAGAGAGAGAGAGAGAGAGAGAGAGAGAGAGAGAGAAGAGGGAGAAGGGAATGTTGCTGCCCCCCTCCCCTTGTTGCACCATCCCCCACCAGCGAGAGCTTGACGCTGAGGCCCCCTCCCGCCCCTCCCTCCCTGGCCCCTCCTCGCAGCATCCCTCAGTCTCGTCCGTGCTTCAGGGAGGAGAAGACACGCCGCACTCGCTCCTTCAGACTCCTCCTCAAAACTACACTCAAACCGTCTTCTCTCGTCCCTACACCACTCCTGCTGCTGCTGTCCTGCCCTTGCGCTGCTGTAGAAGGCGTCCTGGTGACCTGCAAGTACTTAGGCGGTGATCTTTATGACTTGGAAGGCATGGTGCGCGCTAACATGTGGGGCAGGAGGACTCTAAAGCTTCGTGGATTCTTGTGCGCTGGGATTTGATGGCTCCTGGAGGACAAGGCTCCGTGGCCAGCGTCCGTAAGAGTGCTTGTGATAAGACAAACTCCTGGAGGAGGCGGTGAGGGCGCAGGGGCGGGCCGGGCCGACAGCTGTGACGAGCGAGTTGATAATTAGCTAATAGACAGGTATTTTTAATATTCTTTTTGGCGTCAGAAAGAAGTACACTGAATAGAAAGGAGAAAAAGAGTGAGTGAATCTGAGTGAGTGAGATCCTAAATTTGAGATAGGTATGTTATAGATTTTTTGTTATTTTTGTTTTAAGAGAGTTAGTCTAATTATTATACTCGCTTTTTTTGAGGAGTGAGTCTTGTGTTGTGAGACTGAACGAAGCCCGAGAAGCTGTTGCATCAAGAGGAGAGGAATTAACACGGTTGCGTTGATAGTTTTCCTCGCCTCGTCAAGGAGAGTCGCTGTTGACCCACCAACACCCCGCGATGTCCACCAATTAGTCCAGGTACGTCAGTGATTACCTAGCACACCCACAGGCACGTACGCACACACATCTGCACACACACACACACACACATACAGACACACACACACATACATACACACACCTTCACATGTCCTTTTGGCCTTTGAAGGGAATTTCTATCCTCCCTTTTAAAGATTTAAAAAAAAAAAAATTATGTGTGTGTGTGTGTGTGTGTGTGTACCCGCGCGTGCGTGTGCGTGTTTGCCTACTTGCTTGCGTATATGCGTGAGCGCGTGTGCAAGCATGCGTGTGTTTGTGTGAGTGTGTGTGTTTCTGTGAGTGTGTGAGTGTGTGTATGTGTGTTTGTGTGAGTGTGTTTGTGTGACTCGCACTATGTGTGTGTGTGTGTGTATGTGTGTGTTTGTGTGATGTATGTGTGAGTGTCTGTGTGTGTGTGTGTGTGTGTGTATGTGAAAACTCTACATTGCCACAATAGATAAATCTTTTTAATGTAAGTAACGCACTCCATTAGGAATATTGAATAGAGACCTTTCTATTACCTTCCATTGTTCTGCGTCTCTTCCACTTCTTTTAACGCGCCACCAATTCCATTACGCTCATTCGTTTCTCACTCGACCAGCACACACAACGTTTACACAAAGGAAACATACAAAAAATAAAACCAGGTGGAAACAAGCCTCATTAAATGATGGTCTCTAAACTGTATTAAAATAACTACTTCACACAAATGAGCGCGACAATAACCATTTCATTAATTTACCCTAAACGCCGCCGCGACATGGTAACACATTAATTCCTGCCTTAATAAATCTAAACGACACGATATATCTCACGACGGGCAATTTCAGAAACTAGAGGAGGAGCAAAAATAGGGATTGCGCGGTACCTTCACCTTCCATAAGCAAAGAGAAAGAGGTTGGAGGAGGGGGAGGAGGATGATTTACCATCATAGTTTACGGGCCAGAAATTTCCTGACCTGGTGTGAAGGCCTTATGCAAAGAGAGCGAGCAAGGTTTTCACTTTTTGATTCACGGTGACTCGCGTCCAATGTCTGCCCGGCCAAAAGTAGTAAGTTTTGCGGCGACGGCGGTGGCAGCACTCGTGTTTGTCAGCGCGCGCGAGAGAGAGAGAGAGAGAGAGAGGAGAGAGAGAGAACATTATTCGGAAAGCAACAGGCTCTCAACATCCTGGACCCTCATTTCATTATTTTCCTCTCTTTTTCAACCTTTTCCATCTCTTCCTTCCACTCTCCTCCAGTCTACAACCTCCACCTCCCACTTAAAGAACAACTCCACTTCATCTTCTAGTTAGAATTCATTTTGAAAAGAACATGTTTACAGTAAGGAAAGCAGACATTGAACAATGGAGGTGTAAAATATATATATACACGTTCTTTTTACATCTTCCCGAGAAATAACATGCCTTGGCCTTTGTTTTTTTCGTTTCTGTTGGCATTTTCAGCCTTTCAATCAGCGGGAGTAAGTGGGAGGTGCTGCGAGTGAGGGAAAAAATAAACTTGGCTCAGAAAAGGCAGAGGAACCCCATTGTGAAGTAAATTTCGTTGCAGATAGGGTCAAGAGGGGAAGGGCTTTAGATATAAAATAGACAAAAAGGACGTAAGGAAAGATGGAACGAAGCAAGTTGGGACATGTGAAGGGGGAATGACACAAAGCCTTAGAGATTGGTAAAAGGGACGAGAAATGAGTGTGTGTCTTGAACCTAAGGAAAATATAGAAATAGGAAGTTGATTGGGTCTTTTGACTAGGGACGAAGAAAGGTGTTTGTTGTCAGAAGGTAAAGGATGTTATGATGGGAATTACTGACGCCATTGAAGTAAACGAGGAGGTGGAATACCATTTGTAGATAGGAGTGCAGGTCTCATCACCACCTCTTTCTCCTCCTCCTCCTCCTCCTCCTCCTCCTCCTCCTCCTCCTCCTCCTCCTCCTCCTCCTCCTCCTCCTCCTCCTCCTCCTCCTCCTCCTCCTCCTTCTCCTCCTCCTCCTCCTCTTCTTCTTCCAATGTTTTCATTTTGCTCCAGTTGCTCACCACCTAAATATTCTTGCATTCCTTCCCTCCTTTTCAACTCCCTCTCCTTCACTTTTTCCTTTTATTTTCTTCTCACATTTCACAGTTCTCACGTCTAAAGCCTTCTTACTATCTCCCCACAAAAAAAGGAAAATATACTGAATATTTTCCCTAATTTTCACAACTTGTTCTGGGTATTGTCAGATAGGTGGGTGGGTAGGAGGCTTATACTATACGATTATTTTCTTGTTATATCAGTAAGTTAGGTTGTTGTTGTGTAATCAGACAGCCTTGTTAGGGGAAAAAGGGTCTGCTGTTGTAATCTTCCTCTTCCTCCATCTCTTCCTCATCACCACCTCTTAACAATTCATATAAAAACAAATACCAAGGAAACGTTGGGTCTTTAGGAAGAATATTTCTATGATTACTCTCAAGAGGAGGAGGAAGATTAAGAAAAGGAAGAGAAGGAAGCCAAGAAACATGAAAATACTTGTTTACTTCTTATATTCCCCCTCCTCCTCCTCCTCCTCCTCCTCTTCTTCCTCCTCCTCCTCTCCTCTCCTCCTCCTCCTTCCAATGGTCGCAGATTACCCTTAGGAGTTCTACCACAGATACTTTTGATTACTTGTAGATCGATTTTTTTTTCGTTTGGAGCTTATAGCGCCTGAAGGCTATTATCTTCCTTCTTTAGGTTTTTATCTTCTTTCGTTGAGGGCTCAGGTGGTTGGCCCTGCACATTCTGGAGGGCTTTGATGGTTGGCCCTCGCCCGTGGTGGCGCAGGCTGGATATTTATAGTAACACCTGTGATGGTTTTCTGTGGTATGATTTGAGGCTCATGCTGCCCCCTGGTGCCCTCCGTCGCAATTGCAGTCACAGTCGAAGGGTATGATAATTATGTAGTTGCCTTATTATATACTTCTTTTTTCTAATTACTGTGTATTTTCTTATCTTCCTCCTCCTTCCCTTCAAGCCCCAGCTCTCCTTGTCCTCCTTCTTCTTATCTTCCCCTCCTCTTCTGCATATTCGTTCCCCGCCAACCCCTTCTCTCTATTTTCCTTCATCATATCTCGTCTTCCTGTTGATAATAGAGAGGTAAAAGAGTAGGGAGAGTAGGATGGCAAAAGGAAACTCGGTCGACAATCTCGCCTTTGAAGAGAGAGAGAGAGAGAGAGAGAGAGAGAGAGAGAGAGAGAGAGAGAGAGAGAGAGAGAGAGAAGGAGAAGAAGGAGGGTAACTTCATTTAGAGCTTGGTGAGAGGCAGGACGTGAAGATTGCCGCGAAAAGAGAGGATAAAGGAAGAGATGAAGATGGAGTGTGCTAATGGAGGAGCTAAGGAGAGCCGAGAGAGAGAGAGAGAGAGAGAGAGAGAGAGAGAGAGAGAGAGAGAGAGAGAGAGAGAGAGTTTGTGTCTGGGTCTGTGGTCTGTCTAATGATCAAGAAAAGCAATAAAGCAGGCTAAATGAACATCATCATGACGCAATAGAAGGCGCCGGCTGATTGTTACTCTGACCGAAGAAGGAAAAATAAAAAGAGTTTAATGCCGCAATATATCTCCCAAGTGAAAAATGGTCCACCCACTCATTCAAAACTCAGATATTCTAAACTCTCAGCTCTTAAATCTCCCCCCAATAAATTCCGCTTTTTGCTTCTTAAATAGATGCATATTTTTACCATTAATTTGCCATATATCAGCAGTTTTCGAGGTTAAAAGATTATTTTTACCATTTATTTGCTATATTTCACCAGCGTTCGAGGTTGAAGCAGGTAATAAAGTCAGCAAGAGTGATGTGGTTATTGTATTATTATTATTAGTATTATTATTATTATTATTATTAGTATTATATGTGTGATTTCCAAGCCTTATTTTTGATGTTAGTACCTGTAAAGAGTTAAATATTCGTGACTCAGGTGTCTTGGAATCACTCCGGCGCTCGTGTTACTACATAAACAATTTTGGAAGAAAGAAATCAAGGGCGGTTAACATATGTTCCCAATCAGCCGGTCAAGGTTACATTTCATTTCATTTGCTTTACTTACACAATTTTTTTTACCAGCCACTCATTCATCTTCCATTATAACTCCTGAACCATAACTACTTCTCTAACTTAAAACTATTCATCTCGCTTTTTTTCTTTTTTTCTCCCGTTATTACAGTCACACTTATCATTATTTGTCACACCTTAACCCCTTCCAAAGACTACTCTATACAGTAGTCTTTGCCCCTTCACACCCAGATCTTTCCTTTGCTATACAGAAATGTATGTTGTTGAGCCAGAAAATAAACGAAAAGTAACTGAATATACCAAATTATTAGTCGACAAGGATACTAAACAAGTTATATCTATAAAATATTGCTTATATTCACTAAAAATCGTCTAATGGTACCCAAATTTCAATGGAAATTACGTTCTGGATCTCAAGGGGTTAACGCTATTTTCTGTATCCATTTAGTATAAAACTTTTGTATTAAGCGCACAGCCTACACCATAATACAATTTTCTTATCTGAAAACATGTCCTGGTGTCCTAACTTCGCTTTTTATGAGTCATGGTGCTTAACTTCGCTTGTAATGAAAGTCTCACAAGCAGCATTTACTTGTTTATGTTTGTAATTCATGATTTTTTCCATTACAATGTTTGGTCTCTTTCATCATGTCGCAAACTTTTTTCTTTGCGTAAGTTTTTTTTTACGGTTAGGTTTTTCTAGTTTTCTATATCTTTTTTCTTTTCGGACATGTTTAATGTTGTTGTTTTCTTCATTTTGGGCAACACAATTTTTCTTCGCAAGAATTCAGAAGACAACCTGCACGTTTCTCACCTACCTAAAGCGCCTCACTATTCACCTCCACATTATGTTTAAACTTTCCAACCCTCCAGAGTTATCCTTTTAGTCTTGTGTCCATTTAATTAGAAGAAGCTCTTGTGTCTGAACCTTCGCAACACAAAAAATTGGAAAATATCGGTATAGATAGGTTTAGATAAAGAATTCACGTCACTATTCCCTCACGATCACTTTTTCATCATTGCATCCTTCAACACTATATTTCCCTCGCGTCCACCTACCTACCTGCCACGCCTTCCTCGCCGTCGGTACATTGTTTCCCCACGTTTTTCATCTCGTTCACCCCACGTTCATTAGTTTTCGTTTTGGTAGTAGTCTCACTCCCTCCAGCACTTGTCAATTGGTTTTTCAATACTTTGATCATTTGTAAATTTGTTTCCGTTTCTCTATAGATACACGACAAATAACTCTTTTTGTATCTGTATTTTCATTCTTGCTATCTTTCCAATATTTTTTCTTTTTGTTTCTATTTATTGGCAACTTTTGTAGAACTTTTATTTTATTTTCATCGCTTCTATAGCTTCATTATCTTATGTAGCAATATCTCAGGCCTAGTCCCTTACCAAATGTACTCTGTGTCAATTAAATTAGGAGGAACACTGTGTCTAGACCTTCGCAAGACAAAAAATTGGAAAAATATAAGTATACGTAGGTTTAGATACAGAGCAGGCTATAGCTAAGATGCTAGAGGAGTTAGCTGAGGTGACTTGCAGCATGTCTGTTATACTGCAGCATCAAAGGCACGCTCTTACTTCCCATGTTAGGGCTTGAGGCAGCGCTGGTTGTTGCGTGTTAGACTCCC
>JACEEZ010025747.1:0-20000 GCA_016584305.1 Chionoecetes opilio | reverse complement strand
GATCGATGCCAGATTCACACAGATTCACCCACTCACGTGCCTCGACCACATCTATGAGCAACTAGGTACACACACACACACACACACACACACACACACACACACACCACACACACACACATACACACAGCTGTAACTTACGTCTTCATGGTATAATTATTCATGACTAAATTCGTAGCATTTTTTTCTTGGTTTCTTTTCTCTCTGCAGTGAATAATGTTTTCCCTGGCATGGAGCGTCGGCGGAGCAAGTGTGGACTGTGGGTGGCGGGAAAGTGGAGTATAACAGCAAGGAGAGGGAGTTACAGTGGAGAAGGGAAAGGAGAGATGTGGGTAGAACGAGAAAATGGAGCAGTGGATGAGTGGAGTTATCAGGATCTGGAATGGCAGACACGTTACCTTCAAAAAACACTATGCAGTATTATGATCCCCGCGTCATGTAACTCGCTGACCCAAATGCGTCACCGTGCCGGGCCAGGATATTTGTTTAAGAATTGGAGCCTCTGCTATTTTGCCAAACACGATTCTACACGAAGCTGAAGATAAATAGTTTTTTCCATGAAGGTGAAGATAATTGAAAATGAAGTCGATGCAACAACTAGAAACCATTGGATAAAAGTCAAAAGAAATCGTGAATCTTTCTTATCGAGAAAGTGTCTTGAGGTGTTCAGTGCAGACCATTGATTTCTGCAACAGAGGACGTTGGCGCCGAGCATGACAACTGAAACACCTCCAACACCGGCTGTGGTGTTGCCTCCCTGGGTAAAATATCACAAATTCAATTTCAACTTTTGTGCACTTTAAAATCCACTTGATATTGTTTTTTATTATGTCGCACGTCACCCATACTTGTATTTTGTGTGTTATCTAAGCAACGTATAATATGCTCATGTGAAAGTGAACAGCGGTCATAGAAGTAACTGTTACAGAATATCGAAGACTTCGTACTGTAATTGTAGAATAATGAACACCAAAGAGGATAAGTAGACGTTACTGAAACTTTAGTATTGTTGAAAATGTGATGCGTATGAAATGCATAATGGCGGCGATCAAGATCACTCTGTTGGCTGCTGGTGACTGCGGAGGCGAGGGATTGAGAAAGAAGGAAAGGGCAGCCATGTTGGTGATTTGCTGTGATTGTCTATTATTATTTTATATTTTGTTAGGCTGCTTGCCAAATTTGAACGTCTGTAAGTCAGCGTCTGGTCACAACATTATATAACTGTGCTGGACATCCTCTGAGACTTATGTCGCTGTCCTGAAGAATAAAGGAACACAATGGAACAGTGCGTTACAGAAACGTTTGGTATCTTTGTTGTAACAAGGAGGATGATGCTAATGGGGGCAAGAATCCTGGTGCTGGGAGGGGGCGAGGGACTGGATCTGAGAAGGAAAGGGCAGATGCTGGACTGAATGGCTGAGACTATTATGTGAGTATATCTGGTTAGGGGGCTGAGACTGTATCCTGTAATGGGGGCTGAGGGCTGGATCCTGTTATGGAGGGGCTGAGACGATCCTGGTTATGGGGGCCTGATTCCTGGTATGGAGAGGGGGCTTGAGGACTGGATCCTGGTAATGGAGGGGGCTGAGGGACTGGATCCTGGTATGGGGGGGCTGAGGCTGCCTCGGTGTAAAGGAGGGGCTGAAGGACTGGATCCTGGTAATGGGGGGGGCTGAGGGATGGATCCTGGTAATGGGGGGGCTGAGGGACTGGATCCTGGTAATGGGGGGGGCTGAGGGAGGATCCTGGTAATGGGGGGGCTGAGGGACTGGATCCTGGTAATGGGGGGGGCTGAGGGAGTGGATCCTGGTTTATGGGGGGGGGCTGAGGGACTGGATCCTGGTAATGGGGCTGAGGACTGGATCTGGTAATGGGGGCTGGGGACTGGATCCTGGTATTGGGGGGGCTGAGGGACTGGATCCTGGTAATGGGGGGCTGAGGGATGGATCCTGGTAATGGGGGGCTGAGGACTGGATCCTGGTAATGGGGGGCTGAGGGACTGGATCCTGGTAATGGGGGGGCTGAGGGACTGGATCTGGTAATGGGGGGCTGAGGACTGGATCCTGGTAATGGGGGGCTGAGGGACTGGATCCTGGTAATGGGGGCTGAGGGACTGGATCCTGGTAATGGGGGAGCTGAGGGACTGGATCCTGGTAATGGGGGGCTGAGGGACTGGATCCTGGTAATGGTGGGGCTGGAGGGACTGGACCTGGTGTAATGGGGGGCTGAGGGACTGGATCCTGGTAATGGGGGGCTGAGGGACTGGATCCTGGTAATGGGGGGCTGAGGGACTGGATCCTGGTAATGGGGGGCTGAGGGACTGGATCCTGGTAATGGGGGGCTGAGGGACTGGATCCTGGTAATGGGGGGTCTGAGGGACTGGATCCTGGTAATGGGGGGCTGAGGGACATGGATCCTGGTAATGGGGGGCTGAGGGACTGGATCCTGGTAATGGGGGGTCTGAGGGACTGATCCTGGTAATGGGGGGCTGAGGGACTGGATCCTGGTAATGGGGGGCTGAGGGAACTGGATCCTGGTAATGGGGGGGCTGAGGGACTGGATCCTGGTAATGGGGTGGGTCTGAGGGACTGGATCCTGGTAATGGGGGGCTGAGGGACTGGATCCTGGTAATGGGGGGTGAGGGACTGGATCCTGGTATGGGGGGCTGAGGGACTGGATCCTGGTAATGGGGGGTCTGAGGGACTGGATCCTGGTAATGGGGGGCTGAGGGACTGGATCCTGGTAATGGGGGGCTGAGGGACTGATCCGGTAATGGGGCTGAGGACTGATCCTGGTAATGGGGGGGCTGAGGGACTGGATCCTGGTAATGGGGGGGCTGAGGGACTGGATCCTGGTAATGGGGGGGCTGAGGGACTGGATCCTGGTAATGGGGGGGCTGAGGGACTGGATCCTGGTAATGGGGGGGCTGAGGGACTGGATCCTGGTAATGGGGGGATGAGGGACTGGATCCTGGTAATGGGGCTGAGGATGGATCCTGGTAATGGGGGGCTGAGGGACTGGATCCTGGTAATGGGGGGCTGAGGGACTGGATCCTGGTAATGGGGGGCTGAGGGACTGGATCCTGGTAATGGGGGGGCTGAGGGACTGGATCCTGGTAATGGGGGGGCTGAGGGACTGGATCCTGGTAATGGGGGGGGGGGGGGACTGAGTAACCTGAGGCAATCCGTGGTAGTGGTCAGAGAATGAAATCCCTCTGCCATTGTGCCGTCACATAAGTTCTCGCTGGCGCAGTTTTGTAGTCATTCCCAAAAGAAAGATTAATTTATAGACATACTATTTTTTTTTAAAGTCTATAGATCTTGCCGAAAAGTATCCGAAGCAACAATAAGCCGATAATTTGTAGGTTTTTTGAGGGAATCCAATGCAGTGGCATTTCTCAGACTCTCTTATTCTCTCGTGGTATTTTTTTAAAGTCGATTATTTGCCAGGTATCATGTCCTGTTAAATCTGAAAGGGATCTCTGAAATCATTATATTTATTATTATTATTATTATTTTTTTTTTTTTTTTTTTTTTTTTTTTTTTTACATTTGTGCCTATAGCGCCTGTAGGCTGTGGTGACCCAGGGCTCGGATGGTAGGCTCTGGAGGTTCACTTGAGGGTTCTGATGGTTGGTCCTCGCTCGTTGGTGGCGCAGGCAGGATTCAGTCGACGCCTGTGAGGCTCATGCCGCCCCCCTGTGTCCTCCGATACACTCGCAGTCGAAGGTAGAGTTGATAGGCAGGGCATGTGGGTGTTCTTAGGCCACTCGACGGTGCAGAAAGGTTTTGGGTTTCTTCGGGGATCGAACTCGGGTCACCGGAACGCCAGTCGGAGACTCTAACCGCTCCGCTACCGCCTCCCCAAATATATAGTGAGATCGCTGCATAACACAACAATAAACCAATAATTTGTAGGTTTTTTGAGGTAATCCAATGCAGTGTGTTTTCTCAAGACTCCCTTATTCTCTCATGGTGATTTTTTTTTTATAAGAGTCGATGATTTGCCAGTTATCAGTTTTTGTTGAATTTGAAAGGGATCACTGAAATCATTATATTCAGTGAGATATCTGCATAACACGCCATTGTGACTAACTGTTTGTTCTTTGTTGTGACTACCTTGGTCCCTCCCTCTCACCTGCCTGCCTGTGCCTTACAGCGTCTCATTTGATCCACGCACCTGTTACTTTCCTCGCTTCCTTCCTTTTTTTTTTTTTTTTTTTTTTTTTTTTTTTTTTTTTTTCTTCACATCTACGCCTATAGCGCCTGTAGGCAGTGACCTCCAGGGGTGGGATGGTAGACCCTGGAGGCTCACTTGAGGGCTGTGATGGTTGGCCCTCGTCCGTGGTGGCGTAGGCAGGATTTTTAAAGTGAAGCCTGTGATTAGAGGCTCATGCCGCCCCCCTGTGTCCTCCCATGCACTCGCAATCGAAGGTAGAGTTAATGGGCAGGGCATGTGGCTGCTCTTAGGCTACTCGACGGTGCAGAAATATTTTAAGTGGATTTATGGGTCTCACTCGGGATCGAAATCGGGTCTTCGAGAAAGCCACACGGTGACGCTAACCACTCTGCTACCGCCTCCCCAAAGGCTATCGCCTTTGGGGAGGCGGTTGGGCTGGTTGTGCTCCTCTCCTCTTCCTTTTCCAATATTTAAGTCCGTTTGTGTTCTTTTCCCTTTCCTTTTTTTACTTTTTTCCCCAACCTTAGCTCGTTTCTTCTCTCCTTCCTCTCTCTTTTTCCGGCCTTTAATAATTCTCCTCTCCTTCCTCTCTCTTCCTCTCTCTTCCTCTACTCTTCTGGCCTTCCACAAGACTGAGGATTGTGCACATCCTCTGTATTCTCTGTATTTTCTATCAGTTTGTGTATTTATCTCCGTCATTATGGTCCACTTTTCCTGCTTGATTCTGTGTGGCTTCCATCTTTAACTGCAAAAACATTTATTCATCTCTCTCTCTCTCTCTCTCTCTCTCTCTCTCTCTCTCTCTCTCTCTCTCTCTCTCTCTCTCTCTCTCTCTCTCTCTCTCTCTCTCTCTCTCTCTCTCTCTCTCCCAACCCCCCCCTCCCTCAGCCCCCTTCCCTCCTACTTCCCCCGTAACCCTTCACCCCTTCCCACCCAGCGTACATGATTGACACAGTCATCTGGAGGCCTTTCAGCCGCTCCCCCGCGAGATACCTGCATTGATGAAGCGAATGTCACCTCACTCGCAGTCGATACCTTGCCGTCTCACCTTGCTTATTTTCCGCGTCACTTCATCGCTCTGATTTCCCCGTTGCCGACTCCCCTTCCTCTCTCTCTCTCTCTCTCTCTCTCTCTCTCTCTCTCTCTTCTCTCTCTCTCTCTCTCTCTCTCTCTCTCTCTCTCTCTCTCTCTCTCTGTTTGTTTGTTTGTTTGTCTTTGTTTATTCACGTGTTTGTTTGTTTGTTTGTTGTTTGTTTGTTTGTTTGTTTGTTTGTTTGTTTGTTTGTTGTTTGTTTGTTTGTTTGTTGTTTGTTTGTTTGTTTTTGTTTGTTTGTTTGTTGTTTGTTTGTTGTTTGTTTGTTTGTTTGTTTGTTTGTTTGTTTGTTTGTTTGTTTGTTTGTTTGTTTGTTTGTTTGTTTGTTTGTTTGTTCGTTCGTTGAGTTTTCCGACAGTGATTCGTCAGCGTTATTTCATTTGTATTTTGTCTTTCTGGTTTTTTGTTATCCTTGTCCTCCTTGTCCTCGTCTTCCTCCTCGTCTTCTTCCTATTCTTTCTCATGCTTCTCCTTTTTGATCTTTTTCTTTGGTTTCCTTTTCAACCTCCTCCTCCTCCCCCTGTTCAATGTTTTCCTCCTCCTCCTCCTCAATTTTCTCCTTCTCATCCTCCTCGTCCATCTTGCCCTTAGATAAATCCTATGATTTATCTGAGACCATTTATTATATTTAGTTGCTTGATATCTGGGCTATTCATGGCATTCTTTTCTTCGCTCTGTTCTTTATTATTATTATTATTATTATTATTATTATTATTATTATTATTATTATTATTATTATTATTATTTCTTCTTATAGTCTATTGTGTCTTCATTCATTTTTTACTCCTGTTTATGTTTAATTTAGTTTCTCATACGAAGCCAAAGGACGCCTCACATTTATCCTTAAAAGTGATATGAAGTCTATTCTATTCTCTCTCTCTCTCTCTCTCTCTCTCTCTCTCTCTCTCTCTCTCTCTCTCTCTCTCTCTCTCTCTCTCTCTCTCTCTCTCTCTCTCTCTCTCTCTCTCTCTCTCTCTCTCTCTCTGTACGATAACTTTCCTCTGCCGCCTTCCAAGATGTCTGTCACTCCTATCCGGTCGCTAGTTTCATTTTATTACTGCGGAGGAAGAGAGAGAGTGAGGGAGAGAGAGCGAGAGCGAGAGAGAGAGAGAGAGAGAGAGAGAGAGAGAGAGAGAGAGAGAGAGAGAGAGAAAAGAAAAAAATCTGACCGCAAAGACCCTATGAATCCTAACAGACTTATCACATTTAATATCACTAGAATAAGAACGTGCTAATGCCATTGATAATATTAAGTCAGCTGGGTACTGGAGAGAGAGAGAGAGAGAGAGAGAGAGAGAGAGAGAGAGAGAGAGAGAGAGAGAGAGAGAGAGAGAGAGAGAGAGAGAGAGAGAGAGAGAGAGAGAGAGAGAGAGAATTGTCTTCCAAATTCTCAAGATTGCTTAATTTATGGAACTAAAAATGTATATTGTGTTAGGCGACAAAGTGAAGCGGTGGGTCGACAGAGGGTGAAGCGGTGGGTCGACGAAGGGTAAAGCGGTGGGTCGACGAAGGATGAAGCGGCGGGTCGACGAAGGGTGAAGCGGTGGGTCGACAGAGGGTGAAGCGGTGGGTCGACGAAGGGTGAAGCGTTGGTTGACAGAGGGTGAAGCGGCGGGTCGACGAAGGGTGAAGTGGTGGGTCGACGGAGGGTGAAGTGGTGGGTCGACGAAGGGTGAAGCGGCGGGTCAACAGAGGGTGAAGCGGCGGGTCGACATTGTGTGAAGCGGTGGGTCGACATAGGGTGAAGCGGCGGATCGACATAGGGTGAAGCGGTGGGTCGACGGAGGGTGAAGCGGCGGGTTGAAAGAGGGTGAAGCGGCGGGTCGAAAGAGGGTGAAACGGCGGATCGAAAGAGGGTGAAGCGGCGGGTCGAAAGAGGATGAAGCGGCGGGTCGAAAGAGGGTGAAGCGGCGGGTCGAAAGAGGGTGAAGCGGTGGGTCGAAAGAGGGTGAAGCGGCGGGTCGAAAGAGGGTGAAGCGGGGGTCGAAAGAGGGTGAAGCGGCGGGTCGAAAGAGGGTGAAGCGGTGGGTCGAAAGAGGGTGAAGCGGTGGGTCGAAAGAGGGTGAAGCGGTGGGTCGAAAGAGGGTGAAGCGGTGGGTCGAAAGAGGGTGAAGCGGTGGGTCGAAAGAGGGTGAAGCGGTGGGTCGAAAGAGGGTGAAGCGGTGGGTCGAAAGAGGGTGAAGCGGCGGGTCGAAAGAGGGTGAAGCGGTGGGTCGAAAGAGGGTGAAGCGGCGGGTCGAAAGAGGGTGAAGCGGTGGGTCGAAAGAGGGTGAAGCGGTGGGTCGAAAGAGGGTGAAGCGGTGGGTCAAGAGTAAGCGGCGACGAAAGAGGGTGAAGCGGCGGGTCGAAAGAGGATGAAGCGGCGGGTCGAAAGAGGGTGAAGCGGTGGGTCGACGGAGGGTGAAGCGGCAAGGGTTCCTGCTGGAGGTACACGCCGGAGAGGTTAAGGGTGCGCGCTTCACTCAGGTGTTCTCCCCTCTTTCCCTCCCTCACTCTTCCCCTTCTTTACCACTCTCTCTCTCTCTCTCTCTCTCTCTCTCTCTCTCTCTCTCTCTCTCTCTCTCTCTCTCTCTCTCTCTCTCTCTCTCTCTCTCTCTCTCTCTCTCTCTCTCTCTGAACCACGGTATACCTTCCTTTCCAATACCTGCTTATACCCTTTTGGGGGAAAATACCAGGAGTAGTAGTAGTAGTTTGCGTCACGGTAACATAGGTACAGGAAGGTATGTTTGAGGGTAGTTCTTAGCGGCTCTGTGAGTGTTAGTAAGAGTGAGATGAGGATGAGGAGGGCTGAGGAAAAAGGGAAAGGTAGGAGGAGGTGGAGGTGGAAGAGGAGGATTATGTAGTCATCCTGTGTTTCTACTTGATCGTAAACTTTGCTCCTTCGCCAGATGGCACGCCGGTCGCTTTCTATGTTGTGTTTCTCCAATTCGTGTCTTTTTCTTTTTTTCTCTTTGCTTCAGTATCCCCTTTACCCGAGGAAGAGCTTAGGAACATGTAGGGAATCTGGTGCTACGTGATATTGCATTGCAGAAGGGAGTGGTGTGCCTGTCAGGGATAAGGGTTGCTTTCCTCTACTTTACTTAGCTAGTTTCATTCTTTCCCTCTTTAAGTTTCGCCTTCAAGCGCCGCCGTGGTGGGATGTCTCTGTCTTATCTGCTTTTCAATCCTCTTCTAGGTGATGGGACGCTCCAACTTGCGGGTCTTCTTCTTCGTAAGTTGTCAGCGAGTGGTGTAATCCTCCAAGACTTCCCTTGTTTTGCATAAATCCGGCAGGCTATTCCACGGTCTCGTGATCTGATATTGGTGCGGGACATTCTCCGAGTTAATGGATTGCGCGTTTCTAATTCTCAGGCTTAATAGAAGGGGGAGAATGCTGTTTAGTTATTCTAATGGTGCGTGGCTGGCGAAATTGACGTGACTGGGGCTTGGCATTGTTGAATAGGCAGGCAGGTTATTTCAGTGTTTTGTTTAACCCCTTCACGCCCAGATCTTTCCTGTGCTATATAACATTGTCTGTTGTTAGCCATAAAATTACTAAAGTGACTTAATATACCAAATTAGCTAGTGGACAAGGATACTAAACAGGTCATATCTAAATAATATTGCTTATGTTAATTAAAATCGCCCAATGGTAGTCAAATAAAAATAAAAATTACATTCTGGGTCTAAAGGGGTTAAGTTGTTATCACTCGAGCTCTCACTTATATCTTGTTATCACTTTAGTTACTCCACTGTGGATACAATTTTTTCCTATCACTTAATAACTCGAAAATGTCTAATCGGCACCCGCTAGCTTACAGAAGACAATCTCTCTGCACTTCATCATATCACTGCCATTAGCATCAGCTTATTAATTGCTTGGCGTCGAGAGCATTGCGAGTAAGAGAAGTGATGATATTTTTACAGCATGTGGGCGACTTGTTTGGTTGGGTGGGTAGGTGGGTAGGTAGGTGGGTGGGTGGGTGGGTGAGTAGAGAAGGGGGAGGGGTGAGGATAGCATGGAGGGTAATGGCTAATGGGTATTGAAATTGTTGATAACGAGTGTTGATGTAGATATGATGAAGATTATTATGGGGGTGATGTTGGATCTTGTGTATTAGTGATGACGGGAAATTAAAAGTTGCCCAAATGGTGGTCGTAATTGATGAATTTTGGTGATGGTGGTAGTCTTGGTAGTGCTGATGGTGGTTGATGAATATCCTCGGCGAAGATGGCGTCCTTGGCGTCTGCCCTCCAGCCTTCCCTCGACATTGGGTCGTGATGGACTTAGGGAGGGGCGGGGAGGGGGGGGGGGCAGGGTGGCAAGCAAGATACATTGAACATTTTCCTCCGTCGCAACGTCAGGAAAATGAAAATTAAAAGAGACTCTCCCACACTTGAGGAGATTCCCTTATTAAACGGTGAGGAGGAGGAATACCCCGCTGATGAAATTGTGCGGAGAGAGAGAGAGAGAGAGAGAGAGAGAGAGAGAGAGAGAGAGAGAGAGAGAGAGAGAGAGAGAGAGAGAGAGAGAGAGAGAGAGAGAGAGAGAGATACAAGGCTTAAGCTAGGTAAGATCACTCTCTTCTACACACAACACACACACACACACCAACACACACACACCACACACACACACACACACACACACCACACACACACACACACACACACACACAACACACACACACACACACACACACACACACACACACACACACACACACACACACACACACACACACACAACACACACCACACACACACACACACACACACACACACACACACACACACACACACACACACACACACACACACACACACACACACACACACAGAGAGAGAGATAGAGAGAGAAAGAAAGAAAGAAAGAAAGAAAGAGAGAGGTAAGAAAAAAGCAGAACACCTCTTCATTAAGCGAAAAGCCTTGTTTCTCTGCACTCAGAACCTCCCAGAGCCACAGGAGGCGAGAGAAGAGCGAGAGGGACACTTCCCTCCTAAGTGCGTTAGGAGGAAAGAGAGAGAGAGAGGGAGAGGGTGAGAGGGAGTGTTCGTGTGCATGAAGTGCTGAAGGACCTAGAGAGAGTAATGTGGAGGACGTTTTTATAAGGGATGATGTGGAGAGTAATTCTGGAGGAAAGAAAGAAAGTGTGGACGGCAAGAGAGTAATAAAGGAAGGAAAGTGTGAAGGGAGAAAATTTTGGATGGGTGGAGTGGAGGGGCGTGTGGATGGATGGCAGGATGGAGAGGTGTATGTGGAGGAGAGGAGAAGAATTATGGAGGTCGTAAGGTTGTTGAGAAGTAGTGTGTGGAAAAAAGGGGGAAAAAATGAGACCCTGTGCGAGAAAGGTAAAGAAAACATTTGACAGAGAAAGTTGCGTGTGTGTGTGTGTGTGTGTGTGTGTGTCTGTGTCTGTGTGTCTGTGTGTGTGTGTGTGTCTGTGCGTACATTTGGACCTTGTTTTCCAGCATAATAACATAATTCCGTACAACTTCACACGTTTCCTATATTTTTAGAAACTGTTTGGGACCATTTCCCCTGAACTGTTATCTCCCTTTACCATCTGTTATCAGGAAGCATCGTTGGCAGGGCGCCTAACCAATTTCCTATTTACCGCCCGGGTCAATAACGAGTAATCAAAGTAATTAAAAGACCCGCATCTACCTGTCAACAGCCTAAAATGTGCCCTGTTTACCGCTATTCCTCTAAATAGCCTCTCGGAAAAGAGTTTTATCGCGTTATGTTGACAAGGTAGCTGAAGTCTGTTTGTCGTTAACGTTCTGCAATCTGTCTTAGTTTTGGGAGTTTGGAGGTTTTTTCTCTCTTTTACGAGGTATTAAGAGAGGCGTACTCATGTTGTGTTGTGTGTCTGTCATCGGCTTAAAGCGAGATGATCCCCATAATGTCTCCGGGTTAGCTTCACGATTAAGTAAGGAGTTTGAAATTTAAGGCAAAAACTATCTCATTGTTATGATTTGCTACGTACAATATCTCTCTCTCTCTCTCTCTCTCTCTCTCTCTCTCTCTCTCTCTCTCTCTCTCTCTCTCTCTCTCTCTCTCTCTCTGTCTCTCTGTCTCTCTGTCTCTCTGTCTCTGTCTCACTTTCTCTGTCTTGTCTCACTTTCTCTCTCTTGTCTCTCTCTCTCTCTCTCTCTCTCTCTCTCTCTCTCTCTCTCTCTCTCTCTCTCTCTCTCTCTCTCTCTCTCTCTCTCTCTCTCTCCTCTCTCTCTCTCTCTCTCTCTCTCTCTCTCTCTCTCTCTCTCACAATAGTAGTGAACCTATTCATCGTGTACAAATGTGTATATATTTCAATCAACACTTTGCCTCTGTACCATTGAGGCGTGAAAACACGGGCAGCAAAACTCGGTGGTTTTCATATCAACCGTTGGTGAAAACTGGTAAAATTATTTCATCATCATAGTAGCTCGGGCGCATATCCTCTTGACACTTGTTTTTAGCGCATATTTAGTATGGAAATATATTATGAGTGACTATTTCTACCATAATTTAGTTTGAGAGAGAGAGAGAGAGAGAGAGAGAGAGAGAGAGAGAGAGAGAGAGAGAGAGAGAGAGAGAGGAGAGAGAGAGAGGAGAGAGAGAGAGAAGAGAGAGAGAAGAAAAAAAAAAGAGGGATAGAGAGAGGGGAAGAGAGAAAGAGAGAGACTTCCATATCTTACTTTAAAGCTGAATCACAAAAATGTTTTTCCACCTCCATTCCTGCGCCGCAAGTCACCCGCCGCGGATCAGTCCTAAACCGGATTACATTTTCTGTCTGAACCTTACACAAAACCGCGGCTCACGGCTCACCACCTCCCTTCCTCCAGGAGCCAGGTGGAGGGGGACAGAGAGGAGAGAAAGAGTGAGATAGGGAGAGAAAGGGGAGAAAGGGGGGGGGAAGCGGGGGGAAGATGACACACATAGACAGGTAGGGTACGTGGATATTGACTAAACTTGTTAATTATTACTGGACCGTTTTACTGTTTTTGGGTACGAACCGCAGAGGAGATTGTAAAAGATTGATCTGAAAAAGGTATTTATTGCTAATTGTGTGTGTGTGTGTGTGTGTGTGTGTGTGTGGGTGTGTGGGTGTGTGGGTGTATGTGTGTGTGTGGGGGGAGGGGTGTGTATGTGGGTGGGTGTGTGTGTGTGTGTGGGTGTGGGTGTGGGTGTGTGTGTGTGTGTGTGGGGGGGTGTATGTGTGTGGGTGTGTGTGTGTGTGTGTGGGTGTGTGTGTGTGTGTGATAGGTGTTGTGTTTGATTTTTTTGCTTTAACCGCATCAGCCATTGTTAGGTTTCCCTTCAGCGTGATAGTATAATGTGAAAGTAATGTCACTGCAATTCCCTTTGAAACACAGTGACCTTTTTTAGCACTTATGCCATGCCTGTCATCATCATCTCTGCCGCCGTGCCCTACCACCACCACCACTACCACCAGTACCACTACTACCACTGCCACCACCACCACCACACTACTACCACTGCCACCACCACTACTACCACTGCCACTACCACCACCACCACCACTACCACTACTACCACTGCCACCACCACCACCACACTACTACCACTGCCACCACCACTACCACCACTACTACCACTGCCACCACCATCATCACCACCACCACTTCCGCCTTGTTGACCTATTAGCCATCATTTAACATTCTAGGATATTAATTTCTTTTATAAACCAAGGGAATAAAAGAAAGAAATACGGGTTTTACGTAATGCACAACGCAATTGCAAGTAACAAAAGACACGTTCCTATGAGTCAACATTACTGTGTCGCCATACAATAGCATGGAGCGCCCTTCCCTTCGTCAGTAGACCGGCAAAAGGGCGGCTCGGAATAAGGTTGTGTCGATATAGATGAACACTTCCTTAGACTGTACCAAAAGAATTTTTAAAGAGGAACTCATTAGGCATTTGCATCGTAAGTCCGAGATCAAGCGTTTTCGTTCTCTCTCTCTCTCTCTCTCTCTCTCTCTCTCTCTCTCTCTCTCTCTCTCTCTCTCTCTCTCTCTCTCTCTCTCTCTCTCTCTCTCTCTCTCTCTCTCTCTCTCTCTCTCTCTCTCTCTCTCTCTCTCTCTCTCTCTCTCTCTCTCTTTTTCGTATCGTATTTTTTTTGTTTCGTGCTTATAAACGTCTTTGGTTAGGCCGCACTTAGAATATATTATCAATCAAGAGAACATATTCGAGCTTTCTCCTCAAGTGACAACAAGAAGCAGCGGCTTAAGACTGAATGGTCAGCGTTTCATAACAGATCTTAATGTCAGAGTTGTTAATCGATGGAACAAATTACCAGATAAGATAAGATAAGATTTTCATCCTATCTAGACACTTTGCAAGTACCAACTACAAGGTTATTGACTATACAAAGCGCCGCCACGTCAGCACGAACTAGGCGGACTCGAACCGCTGACCGAATGCACAGGGACGCTGCACATTGCGAACTCACGTCTCTACCAACCTTGCCACCCTGACGGGCGAACAAATTACCAGCTAACGTTGGCGAAGTCATAACAAAAACTACATTTAAAACAGACTAGATGCGTACTGGAAAGTAAATGGGTTTTTATATTGCCCCGCGAATTATATTAGTAATATAATTACTAATGTAATCCCCCCGGATCGATTTGTGGTAGTTTTAGTTAGCATATTACATTCCTCTCATTTTTCTCTCTGAAACTTCCATGTTTTTATCCTCTCTAGAGGCATGGTATCTCTTTCCAATTGTTCTCTTACATGAAGTTTGATAGTTAGTAGTATGCAGTTCAGCAGATACCCTCGTTATAGACCAATAGGTCTGTGGTATCTGTTTTTCCGATGTATATTCCTATGTATGCATATTCTCTAAGCTATGGTGACTATTAAACTTTTCTTAGGTCGCAGTTTTTCCCCTTCCCCCTCACTTCCCTTCTTCTCTTGGTCCTTCCTTCGGCCACTTACGTCACAGCCCCGTCCATCTTACCAATCACTCTTGCCTTACTATCTTCATTATCTTCTTTCCTTTTTTCCCTCCCTCCCTCCCTCCCTCCCTCCTCTTTGATATCTTTACTCACCCATCTCTTCCATCTTCCATTACCTTCATCTTTCCTTCCTTCCTTCCGCCCTCTCCCTCAGCTTTTTTCCCTCTTCACACTGAGAGAGAAAGACTTGCTTCCCATCAACCCTAGAGTGTCTCCAGGAAGGTGCTGCTCCCCTCCTTTTTACCCCTCGACCCCCAGCATCCTCCCGCCTCTGTACCGGCCGCGTCTATTGTGAGTTATCTTTATATTCTGAACCTCACACTGGAGGAGGAGGGGAGGAGGGGGAGGAGGAGAGGAGGAGAGGAGGAGGAGGGAGGAGGAGGAGGGAGGAGGAGGAACTCGACCCCCGATAGCGAGCGAGGCATCACATCTTCATCGCGATATTATGACCGAGTTCCAACAGTGAACACGCTGCATCGCCTCCCCCTCCATCCTCCTCCCCTCTCTACTCCCCCTACTCTCTCCCCTCCCCCCTCCTCCCCTCTCTACTCCCCCTACTCTCTCTCCCCCCATCACCACCACCACCGCCACCACCACCGCCACCGTGCAACAGGCCATCGCCACACCCGCGTCCTTGCTCCCCCACGCCCACACATCCCCGCAACAGACATCTCCATGGCACGCACGCGCACACACGCACTCACAAGCCCACCGTCCCACGCATCGCCGCCGCCGCACCATCAAAGGTCCTCCTCAAACTTGTATCAAATGTAATTATTATTTTTTGTTAGGTTCTATTTTCCTCAACTTTAGTGTAAATATCATTATAACTTTAGGTGAATAAATAATGAAAATAAAGGACCCGTGCTAGTGATGAAATGATTTGTGCCTCCCTTGTGCCATCTGTAGGGGGGGGAAGGGGATGTGGAGGATGTGGGGGCAGTGGGGGAGCGGAGAGGTCATCCCAGGGTCACGGGGCGAGGGGGCGAGGTCATCAGTGCTCCGAGAATCTCAGGGGATCGGAGAGTAAAGGGGACGGAGGGAAAGGAGTCGTGTACCGATGCCGCAGTGTATTATTTTTTTCATATAATTCAGTAAGAAGTTAAGGTTTCCATGGCGAGTACCGTTGCCTTGAGCGTCTCCATGACTGTTCGTATTGTATTACTTTTTACTGCTTTGTTAAGTTTAGTTTACGGTCGCCCTGAGCCGTTCCTTTATTACCTATCCAAGACTTGCTGTACTTGTTGTTGCCTTGTGGACATCGGCAAGGATACGTGACGAGAGTTGTTGAAGCAGTTATGATTGTAAAAACATTGAAATTCCTTTTAAAGAATATGTACTGACAAAAATATTCTTGCTATCAAACTTGAAGGAGTCTCAAACACCCCATTGACTGATTACAAAAGATTCCTTGCACGCCCATGAACAGATTTTCAGAGTAAATGAGAAAAATACACACACACACACACACACACACACACACACACACACACACACACACACACACACACACACACAGACACAGACACAGACACAGACACAGACACACACACACACACACACACACACACCATTTCGTTAAAATTTCTTTATACAACACGAGCAAGACTAAAAGCAAGCAACAGATTAGTGTGTGAATTTGTTTTATAGCTAAATATGAACCATCTTTGTGTGTGTGACTGTGGGTGTGTATGAGTGTGTGTGTGTGTGTGGTGTGTGGGTGTGGGTGTGGGTGTGTGTGTGTGTATTGTATGTGTGTGTATGCCTGTGTGTGTGTGTTGCAGTAGACAGTTTAAATATTTACACCATCTCTCGCGCTTCTTCTCCCTGCTCTCTCACGCCCCTCGCTGCCTGCCTTAACACACTAGATCCACGTCTTCCAAGCACACCCTTAACGCCCTCGCTCCCTTACCTGCCTCGCCGCTCCCCTCAACACTTCCCCTCGGCCGCCCAACTGACCCATCCACTTCTTAATGAATTCTACTAATGTGGGTCATTCTATTGACAATACAACTAGGGGAAGCCGTAATGAAATGAGGACATGGAGGTTTATGTGTAATATTTCGTCCGCTTTCCTTAGTCTCCTCTCCTCTCTCCATGTTGTCTTAAAGGTGAGAGAAAGTGAAGAAAAGAGAGGGACGAAGGATGGAAGGGTGGTGATGGTCGCTTTAATTCAATCCTGGTCATTATAACTCATTGATGGGCTCATGTGTTGTTGTCTTCTGATATTTTCTACTTTCATGCATTGACTCATCCCCCTTGCAGTGATTTTTATGGGCATTTGTTCTGTCTCTTTGTGTCTTTAGTTTGTGTCAACCCACGCTCTCTCTCTCTCCTCTCGCTCCTCTCTCATCCCCCTTTTCATCCTTCTCTCTCTCCCCTACGAAAACACACCACACACGCACCACCCCCACACACATGTCACATAACACACACAACACACCGCACCAACACACACCCCCACACCACACACACCACACACAACACACCCCACACACACAACACCACACACACACACACCACACACACACACACACACACACACACACACACACACACAGAAAGAGAAAATGTAAAAAAAAAGCTAGAAGGATTAAGAATCGCAGAAAGAATAAAAAAAGGAAGGCAGAAAGAAAGCAAAAAGGAAAAAACTGAGAGGGAGCAGACCACCCTTCTCACTCAATAAAGCAAGGCTGATGGGAGTACCTGAGGCCACGGCAGGAGGACAACACCCCTCTGTGGCATCAGTAAGGGGAGGGAAGGGCGGCTGTAATGACACTGGTGATGGAGGGATTGGCCAAGGTCCTCCCTCTGATGCCGAGCGTCGAGTCATTGCCCCCGACCACCTCATGTAGCAAAGAGGGAGAGAGAGAGAGAGAGAGAGAGAGAGAGAGAGAGAGAGAGAGAGAAGAAGAGAGAGAGAGAGAGAGAGAGAGAGAGAGAGAGAGAGACCACCTCATGTATCAAAGAGGGCGGAACGAGAGAGAGAGAGAGACCACCTCATGTAGCAAAGAGGGGGAACAAGAGAGAGAGGGAGGATGGGGGGAGGATAGTGCATGTGCATTAGATTATGGGATTAAAAAATCTTCCATTAAGTAACGGTAAAAGTGCTGCTAGTAAAAGGAAGTGGCGATTCAGGTGACGAGGAATAGGAGGAGGAGAATGAGGAGAGGAGACAAAGAAGAAGAAGAAGAAGAAGAGGAGGAGGAGGAGGTAAGGAAGAAAAGAGTGCTCTGAAACGTTGAGGGAGATAAGTTGAGAGAGAGAGAGAGAGAGAGAGAGAGAGAGAGAGAGAGAGAGAGAGAGAGAGAGAGAGAGAGAGAGAGAGAGAGAGAGATCTTAGGAATCATTTGGTAAAGAGGAGAGAGGGAAAAGGGTTGAAGGCGGGGTAGCGAAGCATCACTAACTTACTGTCGTCTTTTTCCAAGTGGTGTTCCATCAGAGTAAAGGTGCTGGCAATTCAGTGCAGCTTAGCATATTTCGAACTTGTGATCTGTAGGGTCTTAGAAAGTTATCTGTAGTGAAGTTAGGATTTGATAACTTATGTAATTTGTGTTGCAGTGGAAAAGTTAACGTAAGAAATAAGGAATTTAATGCCTTATCAGTCTGGGTTATCTTTCCACGATAAGATGACCGGGAAAGTGTTATCAGATGGAGGGAGGATTGATTGATATCCTGGGTGGTGCTGTGTCCCATGTTGTAGTATTAGGATTATGAATAACTTTTAGGTTTGTTAAGTCTTCAAAACACTCCATTTAGTGTTTGTACTATTGTTTAGTTCTCCTTTAGATGTACTATTTCAGTGCCACAATTACAAGGTTGTACTATTGGCGTTAAGGCGTCGATGGTGCAAAAAAAGGGTAAGTGGAACGAAAATGTACAGATGTGAACATTAATCAGGCATTTTAGTTCATCATGCGAGTAAATGATCTCGGTTCGTTATCGTGTACAATAGGCAAACGATGTGTAATGTTGAAAAATAGTGAAAAGCGAGATGTAAATTGAGTCTTGTAGTTAGTGGTAGTTAGTTGTATAGGTAGTTAGTTGTCTAGGTAGTTAGTTGTCTACGTAGTCATTTGTCTAGGTAGTTAGTTGTCTAGTTAGTTATTTGTCTAGGTAGTTAGTTGTCGTCTAGGTAGTTAGTTGTCTAGGTAGTTAGTTGTCGTCTAGGTAGTTAGTTGTCTAGGTAGTTAGTTGTCTAGGTAGTTAGTTGTCTAGGTAGTTAGTTGTCTAGGTAGTTAGTTGTCTAGGTAGTTAGTTGTCTAGGTAGTTAGTTGTCTAGGTAGTTATTTTTAGGTATTAGTTGTGGGGTTTAGTGTAGGGTAGTTGTAAGGGTGTTAGTTGTATAGGTAGTTATTTGTAAAGGTAGTTAGTTGTAAAGGTAGTTAGTTGTGAAGGTAGTTAGTTGTGAAGGTAGTTAGTTGTATAGGTAGTTATTTGTATAGGTAGTTAGTTGTATAGGAATTTAGTGTTAGTGGTAGTTCGACACATGGCGATGCTTCAGTCACTCCACCATCAGAGGGGAACAGGACTACCAACCCCTCAGTATCACGTCCGATCTTTCTCCTCCGATATTTTGGCGTCACGTGACCACAGTTTTGGTGATCTATTCTGGAGATGAGTAATTACCGTGATGCCAATACTGAATGAAGGGGGAAATGTTCAACACGAGAGAGAGAGAGAGAGAGAGAGAGAGAGAGAGAGAGAGAGAGAGAGAGAGAGAGAGAGAGAGAGAGAGAGAGAGAGAGATGGGGTAGGGAGGGGAAGTCATTGATCTAGGAGCAGGGATGGAGGCTGAGAGGGGAGGAGGGGGCTGATGGAAGGGGTGAGTTGTGGCAAAGGAGGGAGTGGGGGGAAAAGGAGGAAGCTGTTGTCTCTCGTTACAAAGGAAGACTTATGTACACTCTCGTAAAAATAAGATATCGTCATATGTATGTACATACGTTAAAAACAAACCTTAAAATCTGATTTATTACGTCATTTCCATATATCAGAGCGCTCAAATAGATTGCCTTGTATATTTATCTTGTTTTTTTTTGTCTTATCTGAAGCACTGGACTGAATAAAGTGGGGGAAAATAGTGGAACGTCATCAATTTTCATCATCAATTTTCATCATCATCCTCAATTTTCATCATCAATTTTCATCATCAATTTTCATTATCATCATCAATTTTCATAATCATCAATTTTCATCATCATCCATTTTCATTATCAATTTTCATCATTAATTTCCATCATCATCAATTTTCATCATCATTTTTCATCATCATCAATTTTCATCATTAATTTCCATCATCATCATCAATGTTCATCATCATCAATTTTCATCATCATCATCAATTTTCATCATCATTAATTTTCATCATAATCAATTTTCATTTCATCATCATCATCATCAATTTTCATCATTATTATTGCAGTCGGTTGCTGTTAACATGGTTTTATTGCATACTATCCTCCTTGCCCTCATTATCCTCATCATCAATCTCATCAATCATCATCATTATTGCAGTCTGTTGCTGTTATGGTTTTATTGCATACTATCCTCCTCTCTCTCATTATCCTCCTTCTCCTCATCATATCTCACTCTTCATCATTATCATCATCAGTGACAACACAAGCGCAGTAGCATGATCCCCTTACAGCAAAAAGTATGTACAGTGTGGTGGCATAACAGGGCATAATGTGGGTCGTAATCCAATGCGCTAAATTGCATCGCTATAATGGGATATTTTGCGAAAAACAGATATACAGTCCCAAAAAGGGGTCGAAATAACA
>JACEEZ010025746.1:165000-197823 GCA_016584305.1 Chionoecetes opilio | reverse complement strand
TTAAAAAAAAAATAATATATAATATAATATATAAACATAATATATATAAATATATATATATTTTTATATATATATATTTTATATTATATATATATATTATTATATATATTGCGTCTAAATGTGTATTTGATGAATATTTTTAGAATTTTTTTTTTCTTCAATCATGGTACTACTTAGAAATGTTCAAAAAGTGTCATATGGTGAAATTTCAGAGCAAAAGAGAAATAAAAAGCCTAGCTTTTTGTTTACCTAGCCCCGGGTCTACCGGGGTAATCCGGACATTAGATTGGACCGAATTGATTTGGACCACCTACATTATTTGGGTTTTTGTTTTCATATAACTGAAAGTTATGCTGCTTTGCATATCCAATGTAGTTGAGCAAATATTTTAAAGTAATCGTCCGGACCAATTTTTTATATGCAGCGATATGTTGAATGATCGTAAAAAAAAAACTGTATCCACCACAAGTGATTTCCAAGTAATTTCCACCCTTTATTTTCGTTAAAACACGACATTAGTAAATAATGCGGGAGAAAATCTTTCATCGTTCCAGCCGCCGTGCAAATATTGCTGATGACGTCACGATAGGTGACAACATGTACGCAATAAACGTCTACATTTGTGACAGTTGTCGATACAACCAACATCCATCCACCGTTATGCAACCAACACTCATTCCCGTTTCCCTGTTATCAAGACCCATCCCCTTCCCCCACAACCAAAACCTATCCCCTTCCTCTACCACCAACACCTACCCCCGTTTCCCCACTATCAACATCCATCCCCTTCCCCCATCACCAACACCCATCCCTTTCCCCCACCACCAACACCCCTCCTCGTCTCCCTACCACCAAAAACCCATCCCCTTCCCCAACCACCAACACCCATCCCTAACTCACCACCAACACCAGCCCTGTTTCTCCACCACCAAAACCCATCCCCTTACCCCACCACCAACACCCATCCCCTACCCACACCACCAAAACCAATCCTCGTTTCCTCACCACCAAATCCAATCCCCTTCCACCACCACCCCAAAACCCCTCCCCGTTTTCCCACCACCAACACCTATCCCCCGTTTCCCCACCATCAACACCCCCTCCCTTATTTCACCACCAATACCCATTCCCTTCCCCTACGACAAACACCGATCCCCTTCCCCCACCCCCAACACCCACCCTCGTTCTCCATCAACAACACCCTCCGCGTTTTCCACACTACTACCAACACCAATCCCCTTTATCCATCCCCAACACCTTTCCCCTTTCCCCACCACCAACAACCATCTCGTTTCCCCACCACCATCACCCATCCCCTTCCCCCTTTAACCCCAAAACCCATCCCCTTCCCCCCACCACCAAAACACATTCTCCTTTCCCCACCACCAGCACCCATTCTCCTCTCCCCCCCACCACACCCCTCCTCGTTTCCCCACCACCAACACCAAATCGCTTTCCCAGCCACCAACACCCATCCCCGTTTTTCCCCCAACACTAACACCCATCCTCGTTTCCCCACCACCACATCCTTCCCTTCACCTACCACCAACACCTACCCCCTTCCCCCACCACCAACACCCATCCGCTTCCTCCACCCCCAACACCCACCCCCCTTTTCCCACTACCAAACCCATCCCTGTCCTCTCCATCACCAAGACCCATCCCCTTCTCCCACCACCAACACCCATCCCCACCACCAACACCCATCCCCTTCCCCCACCACCAACACCCATCCTCTTTCTTCACTACCAACACCAATTCCCTTCCCCTACCACCAACACCAATCCCCCTTTCCCTACCACTAACACCCATCCTCGTTTCCCCATCACCAACACCCATTCCCTTCCCCTACCACCAACACCTATCCCCTTCCCCCAGCACCCATCTCCTTCCCCCACCACCAACACCCACCCCCGTTTCCCCACTACCAACACCCATCCCCGTCTCTCCATCACCACCCCATCCCCTTCCCCCACCACCAACACCCATCCTCCACCACCAACAGTCATCACTTTCCCCCACTACCAACACCCATCCCCTTGCCCCACGACCAACACCCATCCCCATTTCCCCACTCCCAAAACCCATCCCTGTTTCTTCATCACCAACCCCCATCCACGTTTCCCCCAGTACCAACATCCATCCCGGTTTCTCCATCACTAACACCCACCCCTGTTTCTCCACCTGCATCCATTGCGATGGTCCCCATTCCAATTTGCCATCGTCCGACTCATTATTTTTTTTTACACATTTCTCGTAGTCTTATTGGTCGGATACGTGTGCAAACTTCTCTGGAAAGGCACAACTTTCTTGATGCACCCTTAAAGGATGCATGTATATACCTTATCGTATTTCTTTTGTATCAAAAACATCCCATATTATTCATGAGATATGTATATTGCCTGTGTTTACGTGTTTCTGTTCGGCGGCCGCCTTCCGTGACGTCATCGAGTCATGGTGCGTTGTCTGCTAGTTGTTAGGAAGTTTTGGAAGCCTTGGGAATTTACCGATTTTGATTGCAGATTATTCAAAAACAGCTGACAGGATGCAGTAAAGTGACAACATTTTGTTAATATACCTGATAATGGCAATATTTTAACTAAATCAAATCAGGAATGATGGTATGGTCTGGACGATTACTTTAACATTCTGGGTGTGATTATGAATTTGAAAATCGAAATGTAGCATAAATGATGAATACATACTAGATAAAAATATAAAACTGGCAGCAAAATAAAGATCCGGTAAACTTTCTTCACAAAATCAGCCGTTTCGGCAAAACTTTGTTATGACACATATTAACAGTCGAAGAATATCCTTGAATTTAGCACTCTAAATAGGTATTTCCTCTCTCTTTAGCATAGAACCATCAGATAAGCTCTATAGTGGAGGAATTTTAGGAAAATCGACCAAATAGATTAGCAAGAAGTCGAAACTTGGTACGTTTGTATCTGAATCCTACTAATGAATATATTAAACGACCCAACAATTTAAATTGTGCTCCAACCGCCATCTTGGAAAATGGCAGCCGAAATTCAGGGAAACATTGTTTTTTTTTTGTTTTTTTTACATCACAAGGAACTGGCCAAGGGCACAACAAAATGGGTAACACAAAGCCCGCTTAGTTGCCCGTCCCTATAAAGAACACAGTAAGAGAATAAATAAAAATAGAAGGGTAGGCCAATTTCGTTCGGGAGGTGTCTTGTTCCTCTTCTTTTGAAAAGATTTAAGTCATAGGAAAGTGGAAAAATAGAAACAGGAAGAGAGTTCCAGAGTTTACCAGTGAAAGGGATGCAAGAGTAAAGATGCTGATTAACTCTTGCATTAGGAAGATGGACAGAATAGGGATGAGAATGAGTAAAAAGTCTTGTGCAGCGAGGTCGCGGGAGTGGGGGAGGCATGCAGTTAGCAAGTTCAGAAGAGCAGTGAGCATGAAAATACGGTAGAAGAGAGCAAGAGAAGCACATTGCGTCGGTGATTTAAAGATTGAAGACAGTCAGTCAGAGGAGAGGAGTTGATGAGACGAAAAGCTTTTGACTCAACCCTGTTCAGGAGAGCTGTATGAGTGGATCCTCCCCAAACATGTGAGACATACTCCATACATGGGCGGATAAGGCCCCTGTAGAGAGCAAGCAATTGGGAGGGAGAAAAAAAAGGACGCAGACGCCACAGCACACCTAACTTCCTAGAAGCTGTTTTAGCAAGAGATGAAATGTGAGATTTCCAGTTCAGATTTTTAGTAAAGGATAGTCCTAGAATGTTGATTGTAGAAGAAGGAGACAGTTGAGTGTCATTGAAGAAGAGGGGATAGTTATCTGGTAGGTTTTGTCGAGTAGATAGGTGAAAAAATTGGGTTTTTGAGGCTTGAACAAAACAAGTTTGCTTTGCCCCAATCAGAAATAATAGAAAGATCAGAAGTTAGGCGCTCGGTGGCATCTCTCCGTGAATCACTTATTTCCTGTTGAGTTGGACGTCTAATAAACGACGTTGAAAATTGCAGGGTAGAATCATCAGCGTAGGAGTGGATAGGGCTTTGAGTTAGACTTAGAAGATCATTAATAAATAATAGAAAGAGAGTGGGTGATAGGACAGAACCCTGGGGAACACCACTATTGATAGATTAAGGAGAAGAACAATGTCCGTTTACAGTAGCTGCAATAGAACGGTTTGAAAGGAAACTTAAAATGAAGGTACAGAGAGAAGGATAGAAACCGAATGAGAGTTGTTTGAAATTAAAGATTTGTGCTAGACTCTATCAAAAGCTTTTGATATGTCAAGGCAACAGCAAAAGTTTCACCGAAACCCCTAAAGGAGGATGACCAAGATTCAGTTAGGAAAGCTAGAAGATCGCTAGTAGATCGCCCTTTACGGAAACCGTACTGACGATCAGATAGAAGATTGTGAACAGATAGATGCTTAGAATCTTCTTATTAGTATAGATTCAAAAACTTTAGAAAGGCAGGAAGTCAAAGCTATAGGACGGTAGTTTGAAGGATTAGAACGGTTCAGAAGTATGTTATGAATAGAAGTATGTTCAGAACAATTTTTTGGTGCGATGAAAAATAAAAAAATTACGCTAAATATATATTTTTTTATTCCATGAATCAGTGCAGACATGATATTCAAACTAGGTTAATAGGTGTTAATTAGAATATTTTGTTGTGATTTATTATTTCAAAACCATCACAGTTTCATTTATTAGCAGTTTGGTAAAAAGTAAAACACAACTGAAAGACCTAGAAAGAAATATGATTTTTTGTATGGTCTTCATTGTCAGAACTGAAAAGGCAAGAACGTGATGTTATAGCCTTGCCCGGATAATCATTAGGTTCAACTGATAAAACTAGGCACCACATTATATTTACACCTGGAACACCACCTGTGTATATATATTCCAGCCTATCGTCTACCTCACAGTCATAGACTATTGTTGATGAGCAAATTAAAGATATGCTGGAACAGGGTGTTAACCAAAATTTACTTTCACCGTGGAACTCGCCTCTATTCCTCGTTTCTAAAAAGACAGACCATTTAGATTTGTAATTGACTTCCGGCTAGTAAATAAAGTCACGGAGGATGGTAGGTACCTCTACCTGTCATAAAATACCTGTTGATGTCATTAGGGCAGGGTAAGACTATGTTCTGTAGCCTTAATTTGGATAGTGGCTACTAGCAGGTGCTCCTGCAAAAAGGAGATTACTGCCTTTAGCTCTCCCAGTGGACACTACGAGTGTCTCAGAATGCCATTTAGTTTAAAGCAGCCCCTATTACTTTTCAAAGGATGATTACTAATATATTTTACGATATGCAAGGCAAAAATGTCTATATTTACCTTTATGAACTTATGATTTGAAGCAAGGACTCGGGGTCTCATTTTGCTAATTTGGATGCAGTACTCCTGAAGTTCAAAATTAGAACATAAGAACATAAGACAATAAGGAAGCTATAAGAGGCCCTGAGACCTACACGAGGTAGTTCAATTATGTCTGATAATTAACACTACCTACATCCACCTTTCATCCCCATTCATGAATTTATCTAGCCTCCCTTTAAAGCTCTCTAATGACTACGCACTAACTACTGTCTACTAAGTCCATTCCAATCATTTACCACCCTATTTGTGAATCAGTTTTTTCCATATTTCTTTTTAAATCTACGCTTTTCCAGCTTGAATCTGTTACTTCTTGTTCTACCCTGGTTAATAGCCATAAGAACTTTTCCTACCTCTCTTTTATTAAATCCCTTTATCCACTTAAAAACTTCTATCAGATCACCACTTACTCTGCGTCTCTCGAGTGAGTGTAAATTTAATGGCTTCAATCTCTTCTCATAACTAAAGTTACGCATCCTTTGACTAATTTTGGTCATCCTTCTCTGCCCTGATTCTAACAAGGCTTATCCATCCGTAAAAATGGAGACCAAAACTAAACCCGCTGTCGGGTGGGTCTGACTAGAGCCAAAATAAAGCTTTAAATAACCCCCCCGCACTTTACTTTTACACTTTTTGAATGATCCTAACCCCTATTATATATTTAGCCTTAATTTTTCCTAGGTCCGTTTTTCTGAGCTCACCCTCACTCCCAGTCTTTCTCACCTTTGATTTTCAGCGATACATTTGGTATGGGTATCTTTAAGTTTTTTTCCCAACTTCATAATGCTGCCTTATCAATATTTAAAAACCCTGCCATCTGACTACCCACTCATTAAGTTTTATCTAAATCTCCGTGCAAATTGTTTAATCAACGGATCCAACCTTACCCAATCTAGTTTCCTCAGCAAAACTTGCTGTATACTGCATCCCCTACCCAACTTGAGTAAAACAAAAATATAAAAAGGGCCCCAAAAAAACCCCCTTGGAACTTTGTACCGCCCCATTCGATTTAGAACATTTATTTGAACCCTTTTTTGCCCCATCCTTACCAGCTTCTGACCAACGAAAAAACTTCCCCTCATTCCATCAGCTTTAACTTTTTTTAAGAAACCTCGGGTTTTTTGTGAATCCCTTTGTCCAGGTTTTTTAACATACCTTATCAATTTTTCCGTCTCATAAAATTCCTATAAAAAATCAAAAAATTGGTGAGGCTGATTTCACTTAGGACCAGTGTTAATCTTTTTACCAAAAATAGTACTTCTAAAGCCCTTTTAAATTTTTTGCGATAATGATTCCATAATTATACCACTGACGTTAGACAACGGGCATAATTTGGCTTAATCCCTGTCTCCCTTTTAAATATGGGGACTACATTTTTTACTCCACAATGCGCATTTCCTTTATAGAAACCCGATTTTAAATTTGCACTAACGACCCAAAACTCTTTGCATTTTTTTTAATACGCTGGGATGACTTCTTTGGGTCCTGGCGATTAAAAAATTTTTTTTTCATCTATACCCTTTCTACCACCCCAAAAGTTATCACAAAACTTTGAGTTTTCCTCATCGTTCCCTTTTAAACATATGTCCTATAGGTATTTCTGTGTTCCCCCAGAGAAAAAAATTCATAAATAACATTGAATTTTTTAACATTCTTCACCCATTTACGCCTCACCCTGCTTAATCTTAAGGGCCCCAAAATTTTCCCTTGTTTTGTTATAAACCTGAAAAACCCCTTTAGGGTCGTTTTTTCCCTGTCCAGCGCCCTTTAATTCATAATTGTTTTAGCTCTTTTGTTAATCTTTTCATGTTTCTCGCCATCAGTTATATGTTTTTTGCCACCTGTCCCCCTTGAACATTAAGTCATGTTTCTTTTTACCCAATGTTGTGTTTTAAACTCGTGGTCATCCATTTTGGTCTTTTTCATTGATTGATCCCCCCATAAGGATATTCTTTTCTGTCGGAAATTAAATTCCTTAAAATAATGTACAATCCCATCCGCTCCGACTCATACCAGCTGTCCCGCGCTGACCTAAAACCACTCTTCCCTCCACCCACACCCCGGTGAACCCCCCTCCTTTTCCCGCTTAATCCGGCAAATTGGCCTTTTGAAGTCAGGTACTTTTTGCTTTTAAACACTTTATTTCCTACTTCCTTTTAATATAATAACCGCTGTTCCCAAATACCCCAAACCTCCCCCCTCTATACAAAAATCTTCCCTGTTTTAGAAATAACTAGCATATTTCTTTTAGTGGTCCCGATGTTGCCTTAGGAGTTTCCTGAATTATTTTAACAATTCCTCGCGCTTTGTTCCTATAATTAAAATTGGTTATTTTCCTAGGATTAAATCTCCACCACGCATAGTCGTTATATTTGCAAGCCTTGTTTATTTTTTGCCATATAGGAGCTAAACCCTCTTCACATAATTTGGGGAGGCTTATACACTACACCCAAAACCCTTTTCTCAGTTCCCTCCTAACCTCTACCCATATAGACTATGCTGTCATCTGTTTTTTTAAACAGTATTAACACAACATACAATGTTCTTTTCAAAACGCAACCCCACCCCCTCGCCGCCAAACCTGCCCTTTGTGAAAAAAAAAATTTATGCCCGCTATCTAAACCCTCCGAATCAAATCCTTTCCGACATATCCAACATGTTTTGTTAATGTTTTATAAAAAACCCTTACACTTTTTTATTCCTCCAGGAAATCTATCTTGTTTAAAAAAATCCTACAGTTTGTTGGTAGACCTTCAAGCAACCCCCTTTTTTTTTGGCTTTTAACCTTTTCTTTAACAAACCCCGCCTTCTTTTTTCTTACGAATCACTTTATTTTCCCTCCCTTCAAACCCTACTAGTGTCGGGGTTTTCCCTTTTCCCCCGACCCCTGTCTAACCCGGGGCCCGGTTCTTTATTTTAAAAAAACCTGCAGTGCACCTCCTCCCTTTCAAGGGATTCAGACAAGATCTGAACCCCTTTTCTCGAAAGGGCCCCCCCACCCCTTGGTAGAGGGGGGATCCCTGAAAAAGAGGTCCCAGTTTGGGCAAAGGCCCAACCTTTGGCTTTCGTAAACGCCGGCCCAATTTCAGAGCTATACCCCTGGAGTACCACAATCGTCAGCAAAGCGTTTGGAAGGACACCACACCCCACAGGGACCCCACCCTGTCCCAAATTTACCTACAGCCCCTTGAATCGCCGTAGAATTTCCTCACTTTTTTACACCCCCTTAGCCCGTTTCCCTCAGCGTCAGGCACACAAGGGTTTTTTCCCTTGGTCTGCCATACACTAAAACTACCACAAAACTAAACGTACCCCTCCCCGGGAAACTCCCCATTTCATAAGCACCTTTTCTCTGTTACAAAACCTGCGTTAGGTCCCAATCTGACTGTTCCCAAAACAAGTTTTTAGGGGGGGGTAGGGATTTATCGCTATCTTTTACTCTGTACCTTTTTCTTCCTCTTCCCACCCCCCGAGAGTACCTGAAGAATTCGGCAAAAAACAGGGTTTTTGTTTACCTTTTTTTCCTTTCGGGCGCCCCTCTTAAAACCCCCTTTATCCCCCCCCCCCGGGGACTTACTAGGATGTCTCCTTCGTAGAGCCCCCAGAACGTTCCCTATGTTACCCCCCCGGTACACCCCTCGCTTCCCCTCCACTCACTCCACTTGGCCCTCCCCCCACATTTGAGAATCGATTTATCTCCTGCTTCTTCACCCGCTTTTAAATTTCGTTCATTCACTTAAAAGCACCTTCAGGTTTTCAACGCCTCCAAATAGACTTAAGTGCCACCCCAAAAACCTTCATTGCACTCTCCCCACCTTCCCTTTTCCTTCTAACACACTCGTAACCCCCTCTGACCCCCTTCCCCCACCCTCTCCTCCCACTCACCCACCCCGCTCCACTACAACACCACGCCCCCACCAACCCACCGTCCCCCCACCTCCCACACCGTCGCTCCACCAACCACCCCGGGCCTCCAAAACCCCCCGGGCCCCACCACCACACCGCGCCTCCAAAAAACATCCCGACGCTAAGCTCCTCTGCGCTGTCATGTAGCCCTTTTCTGACCTGACCCTACACTAACAACACAAGACGGTCCAAAACCGTCCTGTCCCCCCCGCCAGACAAAAAATGCTAAAGTAAGGGGAAGGAAAAAGGGGAAAGGGGAAAGCTTTAGTGCGGTATGTAAGTTAGGAAAAGGGTCCCGTAGGATTTTTGTGCTAAAAAATTTTTTTTTCAGTTCTGGCTTCTATAGGTTAGATTCAGAAAAAGATGGGTCCCAAATTTTTTAGACCCCTTACCCCCTTTTTGGGGGGCCTCCCCTTTTTGGGGCCCCCCCCCCCACTGACCCTGCACTATCTCCCCCAATAATTGACCCATTTTCATAATTTGAGTATCCTTTTTTAGGTTTTCAGGATGCCGAGTCGATTTATAGCACTCAAAAGCAGCGAAGTGTCCTTTTAGCACTTCCGGTTTTAGATGGGCCTTCCGGTTTATTATGGGGCTAATCCATTTTTTTTTTAGGCATGTTTTAGGGCCGTTTTGGTCAGTCAGAATTTCCCTGTGAAAGGGACGTGTAGTTCGCCAATATGTCGGAGGAGGCGGAGTTTGGTGATTTAAAAAAAGGTCCCATCAAAGAAACGATTGGGGAAAAAACCGGTCTGACAGAGAAATTTTTTCAAAAATGTCAAGAGGAGTGTCTCTGGTGATACTGAAAGGAATTCATAGACTACTAAATTTCTTTTCGGGTTTTTAAAAGAAAAGGGAATCAAAATACGTTCGGGGTCTAGTGAAATTCCCGGAAACCTACGTCAAAAAGAACAAGATTGAAGTTTAGGAAGGATCCCGAACCGATTACCTTCCGCTCCACGAGGACCGGGGTGACCCTTTAAATGTGTGGGATCTGTTCGGCCAAGGGTCAAAGACTATTCCCAAAAGGGAAAAAGTGTGTCTATTTTCCCAAATGTGCTTCTGTCCCAAGAATGATCGAGCCCCTGCACCGGGTTTTTACTGACTCAAGGGTAAAACACTCCTACAGATCAAACAGAAAAATCCAGTGACCAGTTAAGTTTTTAGTAGGGGACCTTTAAGAACCCGGCGAGCATAGCTCTTTAAAAACACATCATCGGACATGTTTTCGCCGCACAGCGAATATCAACGAGGAAGATCCGTAATGGCCCCTCATTCGTCAGATGTGTGCACAATTGTCCTCGCATTCAAAAAAACCCCTTTGGGGACGAGGATGTTTTCCTGAGCTGGGGTGAGGAAATGATCTACTTGTCAATTTTTAAAAGATACCTGTGGAGAAAAAGAGAGTGAGAACTTCGGAAAAACCTCAAAAAACTCCACGAGCGCCTTTCCCGAAGTGAGGTTTGTCGCCCCTAAAACAGAAGAGCCCGACCGTCTGGCTCTCCACGCGTCACGAGGGCCCTGGTTTCAGGTCCTCAAAGATGAAGATGATGAATAGTTTGGGCACTTGAAGAATGTGCCCAACCTTTTGCGAGAAAGATGCTGCAACAAGCCCGTTGGTCGTTTCAGGCACTTCAGAATTTTTAAAAACCGTCTTTTCTCCAGTTTTCGAGCCCCTTTCTTTGGGAGCCATGTTGTAAATGTCCGGAAACGAACCAGAGGTGGGCAAAAAATGTCGCTTCAGCCAGTTCCTTGTCCCCAAAAAACTCGGACTGATCGCCAGGGAAACATCAGACAAAGAAAAACAGGCTGGGGTGCAAAAATAGGTTGCAAGGGGAAAAAATGTGCTGTTGAAGAATGGCCTGCCCCGTACTCCTCTCTGTAAAGCTATGGCCGGGTTTCGCAAAAGCTATTCGGAGGGCATTTCAAATATGGCATGAGAATAAATGATTGATTTTACGTCCCATTTTGCAGATCGCAAAATCGGACGTATCGCTAATACAAAGGTTTGGGTGGATGGTTTGGGGGCAGGGGGGGTAACTCCGCCAGTGGGGAAACCCCCTGTCGTTTAAGCCGAATAAAAGGGGGAAAGACACCCCGTTTAAAATTATTTTAAGATGCCCCAACTAAAACGTGGCATGGAAAAATGCTCTTTTGAGGCTTTTGTATAAAGCGGGGAGAAAAAAACGAAAAAAAGAGGGTTTCGGGTTTTAACCAAATCGGGACGTGATAGAGAAATTTATATCAGACTGACACAGCTCACAATTTTGTAGGGAAACGTAGTTCACGTGTCTGTAAAAAGAAAAAAGTTAAAATTTTTTGCTTTGTGTTACCCAAGGGCCAAACCGGGGGTGCCAAAAAAAATGACCCCCAGAAAGGGGGTGAGGGGTCTGAAAATTGGGACCCCCTCTTTTTTTGTTTTAAACTGATACCGAACTGCAAAAAAAAACAAATTTTTGCACAAAAATCCTACGGAATACTGGTCCAACTACTTGTTAAAAATTTCTTGTTCCAAAGGGTAAAATTTCTAAATGCGAAATTTTGTACTAAAATTTCGTCGCAAATTCGTTTAAAATAACCTTTTTTTGGGCCCTATGGTAGAAGTATGGATTTATACAATATCAAATAAAAAAAATGCAGTTTTAAAAATTTTTCGATCTCAGAAAGTATCAATGTCTTTCTTTCATTGGGTTGTGGGTTTTTATAGATTTTTTTTTACCGCTTTGCACGATTGATCGCCTTTAAACCCAAAAATATTAAAAAAGGGTTTTATTTAACGCGTACATGAAAAGAGTTTTCAGGATCTTAAAAATCGCCCCAAACCAAATTCCCCGTTTGGGATTCCCGACTATAAGGGGCCTTTTGTGTTTACACAGATGCCATGCTTAGGGCTAGGTCTGTATTAAAGCCAAAAGACGCACGCGTCCTTTTTTCGCGCTATTTCGTTCGCGAGTGGAAATTTTCTTCCTACAGAGTCTAATTATTCAGCTACTCATCAGGAAACACTCCCAGTTGTTCTGGGCTCTAAAACATTTTAATATATTATCCTCGGTTATAATATAACCGTTCATACTGATCACGCAGCTGTCATTGAGTTTTTTAGGGGAAGAAACCTTTCAGAAAGATTCGGGCGTTGGTTCATAATAATACAGGAATTCAATCCAACATTTAAGTACTTGCCACTTCGAGCCAATGTGGTGCCTGATGCGGTTTCTGGAAATGTACATGTTGGAATGGTCACGGAAAAGTCCCCTGTAACTCAACATTTTTTCACTACATGAACAAGCCTGTGCCTAACGTCGACGTGACGTATGGAGTGATATTATATAATGCTCTGGAATCGGGCGATCAGTCATTTACATCAGATACCCATTCCCTTTTCGTAATCTTTCTTGTCATCTGATAAGATCCTTTGTAGATTTTGCCAAATAAGAGGAACCAGTGACCCACTTTATGATACCTTAGTCATATGTACCTGTGGTACGTGTAACTACTCCATGATTCTGTAGTAGCCGGTCATCCAGGAAATGAGCGTACTCTTTCTACGGCCCGCACATATATGTTTGGCCTAAAATGCTGTTAGATTTAGACTTATATGTTGCTAAGTGCGTGAAATGTGCCGAGCATAAGGGTACGGTGCCAACGCCCGAACCAATTTAGAAAATTATCACCACCTGAGCGCTCCTTGGGCATTGTTGCTATTGATCTATTAATGCTTCATGCTAGAAATCAGGGTCTAGATACCTATTAGTATGTGTATATCACTTATCAAGGTACGTTTTTTTGGCCCCTATGAAGGATAAAACTGCCAAAGCGATTGCCCACGTCCTGATAGCCAATTTATTTTCTCCATACTTAACTTGTCGCTTACGTTGGTGTAGTGGCTAGCTTGCCTAACTACGATCTGCGGGCCTGCGTCGAATCCGGGCCAGGACAAGTCGGCGACCAGCCAAGCCAGCTGTTCTTCCCTTTCAGGATTGTAAATGGGGAACCTGGGGAAACATGGGGCAAGTAACTGCGGTAACCCAGATGTCACACTAGCCCTGTGTCCCGTTGTAATGGGTCCTCTCCTACACTGGCTCAAAGGGCTAGTTCCACGGAGATGGGCACCGAAGGCCACGCGCAGCATAGCGTATGCCCCCGTCTTTATCTATATACTCAACTCCTCGAGTTTTATTGAGTGACAATTGCGCGGAATAAAAAAATGGCCTTCTATATTAAATTGTGGGCAGTTCTGTTGCTCGTGATTTGTAGTGATTACCCGGAGTGGTTGATGGAAGTTTAACCGAAGGAGAAGCGAGGAGCTTCCGTAGGTGTTTATTACAGAGAACAGAGATATGCGGGACCACCCGGTGAGGAGCCAGTCTTGAAGGTCTGACCGCGGGGCAACGACTGGCGTTACATGGAGCGGCCTCGCAGGGCGCGCTTGCTGTCATGTGTCACATACAGTGTTGCAACATAGTATGTATGTGTAGGAATTATTAAGAGGCATGAATATTATGTTAGGTGTGACTGTCTGGTTATAGTCGCATATCCACACCTCCCTCCCCTCTCACGCTCGTAGCGCTAGTCTCGAGCGGACTCCTTTTCCTTGAACCTCTTAGAACGGCGCGGGTCACAGGGGGGTGAATGAAAGGGGACGTGATTTTTTCGTCCGAGCAAGGGGACACAGAGACGCGGGACGCACCTCGAAGTCCCTGGTCGTGCCGCAGCCCATAACAACCCCGACCTTGTCCCAGCGGTGTGATGTCGGGTCCTGAACACGGACGGTCTGGCCGACACACTGCCTGGGTAGGGGGCGGGCATGCTGGTCGTACTGAGCATTGACCTGCTCAGCACGGGCGACAGCTCGGCGATCACAGTCCTCTGTGCGGGCCTGCCACTCCTCCGAGAATGAATCAGGATGGGCAGGGGCACAGGAGCGGAAAAGGGTGGCCATAAAGTGTCATCGCAGGGATCGTCCCGTGGAGTTAGGAGTGTTGCGAAGCTCCAGGAGACCCCTGTCGAGAGTCTTCACTGTCGATGTTGCCGTTGGGCGCCGTCTTGAGGATGAGGTGTTTCACCGACTTGGACGGCCACCTCGGCGTAGCCGTTCAACTGGGGGTAATGCAGCGAAGATACCGCGTGGTAGACACCCCAGCGTCCTGNCGTTCCCCTCGAGTATCAATAACTTGGCTTTGTGCTATTCGGGGAATTCCCTGTCCGACGCGATGCCACGTCAGTCACTACACAATTTCTGCTTTGTATATCAGTTCTTTTTATCACTTCTAAATAAAATTCAATTACTCTGTATAGATAACATTTTCTAATAAGGTTATGCAGTGTTATATATGCTTAATTTTTTATGATGATAATGATGATTCTAGATAAATACCACAACACTTGACGTAACTTTACGATGATGCCATTTAGACACCGAGAGGTCGAGGTCGAGGGAATGCAGGATCCTTATCAGGTCAGGCCAGAGAGGTCACCTCCTCGCAGGCCGCCACCCATGATGGTAGCTACTGTTACACGCTCGCATGTTCTTCACAGTCGGGAGAAAGAACTGATTTACAATGTGAATACGTACGTCTTAGAAGGAAAGGCCAATAAAGGTGTGAGGGAAAACGAATGGAAATTCAACACTGTTCCCAGCAAACACACTACGTAAACCTTACGTTTTGAGAAGCTGGCGTTTTAGTAACGTTAGGAAAATTCGTAATATATACGTAAATCATACGTACACTCTTGAATTGTGTATGTTGTATTTAGGTAGTGTTTGGTTACATCGCTACGATACGTTTTTTCAACGTAATTAAGACGTTATATTAATACGTGTTTCTTCTACTAATATATTACGTAGTGGTTTTACGTTTCAATTACGTATTTATAACATCATGATGTAACGTGATATTAGAGAATTCAAAACGTTATATATACATAATGAATACGTGGATACATATGTTAAAAATACGTAAGTATTACGTTAATATGAATTGTGTATGTTGTATTTAGGTAGTGTTTGGTTACGTCGCTACAATATGTTTTTCAACGTAATTAAGACGTTACAGAAATACGTGTTTCTTCTACTAATATTAATAATATAGTACGTAGTGGTTTTACGTTTCAATTACTTATTTATAACATCATGATGTAACGTGATATTAGAGAATTCAAAACGTTATATATACATAATGAATACGTGGATACATATGTTAGAGATACGTAAGTATTACGTTAATATGAATTGTCTATGTTGTATTTAGGTAGTGTTTGGTTACGTCGCTACAATACGTTTTTCAACGTAATTAAAACGTTACAGAAATACGTGTTTCTTCTACTAATATAGTACGTAGTGGTTTTACGTTTCAATTACGTACTTATAACATCATGATGTACCGTGATATTAGAGGATTCAAAACTTTATATATACATAATGAATACGTGGATACACATGTTAAAGATACGTAGGTATAACGTTTTTAGCACGTTAATAGCACCTTTAATTTTTTTTTTTAATTTACGATTTTGTGACGAAAATACATATGGTTTACATTCAAAATACGATTGCTTGGATGAAGAAATTTAATTTGAAGTAAATAGTAAATTTCAGGCAGGGCCCCAAGGTTATTATGCATGTACTGTTTCTTATTATAGTCTATGTAGAAACGTTTTCTATTAGGTTCATATTAGAGAAAATGTTAATTAATACGGTATACAATTATAAGTTCTAGTATATCAAATTGTATTATTTGTTATGCTTATTATATAATCAAATGTAATGATTTCAAACTTTTAAGCGGTAAACTTAAAATATATTCAAAACTATAATCAATAAAAAAGTCACATACATGATATTATGGGATATTGGGACTACTTAGATTTTTTATTTTGTAGGATTCAAATATATCTGAAGGACTATATATTTTCACATTGGCACGAGGATCATTAAGTAAAAGCTAACCTACTGTGGCAATACATAATGATCACCTCATAAACAGGGTGGGCACTAGCTTACTGCCCTTAGTCACATAACCACATCCTTTACCTTTCTTTTAATGCACATAGACAACAGCTAGTGGCAAGGTTTCCGTGGCAAGGTTTCTGCAACGGAAGGAGCTGTAGCAAGAACCGTTGCAGAAAGGTAATGGTACGTCCAACCAGGAAGGTTGTGGTTATGTGCTTGCTGAAGGTAGTAGTAACGTAGCAAAAACGTAATGGGATGTAGCAAATAAGTTGTGAGAAGGTGATGGTACGTGATAAGAAGGTAGTACAAAGGTTGTAGTTACGTGCAAATGGTTGTGGCAATGTGCTTGTGGAAATTATCCATCAACCACCCTCCCATAATTGGTAGAGTGGTGGTTTTGTTTCCCCCTCCCTTGTGAGTGAGGTATTTTCCGCTCGTCATAGGGGGAGTGCGTATAGGGATGTATATAATTATAATGGTAATGGGTAATATTAAGGTAATTTAAGTAAATGATAGTACTGGGGATAATATAAATTAATATTCCCAGTGGTTATTGAGCATTTGCACCTTAATTTGGAGCGACTGGCTATTGGTCGCCGTCATTTGAATTTGCACCAATTCAGGTGATACACCTGCCGCCTACCTAAAAGGTGACACGTGTAATTTATGTTGGACGCCACCAGCCGCCCACATGGAGAGAATCAGTACACTCTAGACATCCGAGGAGTTAACATCTAATACGTGCTTGTATAAATACAAGTACAAGTACACTCCGAGCCCTTGAAAGGATAACATCTATTGTCAATATAGACGTGCTTATTTGTACATACTTTAATTGTACATATAGTGTTAAATCAAAGGACGTGTCTTAGCAACACAAGAGATAACAATTGCCGCGTCAAGTTACTGGTGTGATAACCGATTGACGTCTCGATAACAACTACCGTCTCCAGCCCACCGCCTCTTGTCAATCACGGGCGGTCTGATCAAGGGCGACCACATCGGATCACAAGACCATTGCAGTATTAATCCAAGCCTACAGCCGTAATTCAACCCACTATCCACCGATAAGTATCCTAGTTAGTTGATTAGCTGGGATAATGTGTCGGGAGATAGAACATGGGTTTGATTGTTAGGTAAGAACCCTCAGATTAAATATGTTTGTAGCATAAATTTCTACATTTGGTGCCCCGAGTGACGAATATTGATGTTCATGTGATTCAAAGTGGTCGTTAATTGTGAGGTGTAATTATGAGCCTATCACAACCGCTGGTTATGAGGCTGGAGGCGGGGTATTTCGCGGCCTCAAGAATGACTCAGCTGTTCAACTACCATATGCCATCTCCCTGTGGTAGTAGATAACACCAGAGGTTACGTACTAGTTAGTTGTAGTAGTTAGGTGGTGGTTGCAAATATTTACGCCTTGCTCCGCGTCTTGTTAGGCCGAGTAGGCCCTACTACCACTTAGGATATATAATTATTTATCAACTAACAATGATTTTAGTAACGTAATCTTGCATTTAATATTTCATTTGAGTTAATCAATTAAATCATGACGGAAGGGATTAAAGCATTGGCGGCTAAATTAGGTTGGCTGACACGAATATATAATAAGTGTGAGGCAGCAGTTGGGACTATCCATATTGACTATAATAGTTTAAAGTCAGGTCTTTCATTGCTAAATGAGCAATGGGAAAAATATGAGACGGCTTACTACCTATATGAAGTTCAATTAAGACAAGCTGGGGATAAAGAAATGATTCAGCTATGTGTTATCAATTATGAACGCGAATGTCAAAGATATCTCGATAAAGTAATTGAATATGAGGGATTACTGGAGTGTGCTCATATTCCATCTACAGCTAAAGCTTCTTTAACCCAAAGTTTGCAAGGCAAGCAAGAACCCCCTCACAGGGAGATCACGATTATTATGCCTGAGGGTAATCAGCTATATCAGCCACCCTCAAGAGTTTAAAGATCCCTCGTTAGTGGGTAGTTATCCTGCGCCTGTTACGCAAATCAAACAGCCTGTAATTACGATTCAAACTTCTCAGCCTACCAGTATACCACTTAGACCTACTCAATTAATAGATACAATCCCTAATTTCAGGGCGACTACTTCTAGTGAAGTACGAAGAATAAATTGTGTCTTATGTGAGGGGGAACATCCGCCCTCCACATGTAATATCTATTCAGATTGTTACACGAGAGTTGAAAGGTTAATGCGCCTCGGTAATTGCCTAACCTGTCTCCGTAGTAAACATGCTTCAAATGCATGCCCTATAAACTTAAGAACTTGTAGGAAATGTAAACAATCTGTTCATAACATCGCTCTTTGTCCTAACAGTGATAATAACTCAGACCCTACAGTAGTTAAAATGGCAGTCACTAATAAGAGTAGTTCAGCAGCTGTTCCCACTGCGGATTTGAATGTGAGCCATAATGGTCATTCAGTCAATATAAAGACGATGTTTGACAGTGGTGCACAAAGATCCTTCATAAGCAGGGAGATAGTTGAATTATTACAACTACCCATAATTAATAAAGTTAATTTAGCCATATCAGTTTTCTCGCCAATAATGAGGCTCAAACCTATGACATACTTCAACCCCTAGTCCAATAGGCCTTTAGACGCAGAGGCCAGAGGTCCCATGTACTGATATGTTTACATTTTTTCCGTTTTCCCGTGCGGGCAACATGGGTGACTATTCATTTTTTCGTAAATAGTTGTTTTCGTTTACTCCACATAAGAGCCCCTCTCAGTAATGAAGTTACTTTCATAGTATCATGAATTACTCACATACATATCACATACACTTTAATCTCCATGTTAATCACAACCTTCGTATATATGAATGAATATCTGTAGTACTTGTATATGTCTTATACATGATTAATATGAACGTGATAAATATGAGGTACATCAGTATTGTTGTTCAAGTGAAGTATGATTGCAAGAAAGTTACGGCTCCAAGTGGCATAGCATATGTATATAGTAATCTCCGAAAAATGTATCAGGCAGATACGCTGCCAGACGTACAATCGCACGGGTGGCTTCCAAAGGAGGGAGGGGGCGTTTGGGATTAAACCCACGTGTGGTAGTCGATAGAAAGTGTCGTACCTCAGGCATCAACACACTGTGGTAAACATTAATATTTCTTATATACGTTGCTGGTATTCGTCAGTTGCATTTATATATATGTATAAATCAAGAAAGTTCTCTCTGTGAAGGAAAAGTTGTATATTTCTGACCCTTCATACTATAATAATAGGAATAGTGGGCGCGCAGTGAATCATTTCACAAATGCTTATTCGACGATTAATATGTCCCATTTTCATTAAAAACATGCGAGAAAATTATCTACATATATTAATGTAACGAAACAGCAACAGAAAAGGTCTTATAGTAATGCCCGCAATAGTACTTTTTTCCCATGAAAAAATAGAAATACTGGCGTTGTGTAGCAACCCCAGCTTTCAATGTCTATTCACCTATTGGGAAGATATAAATGTAGGGTAGCTGCTGTAGTAGTAAATAATATTGGTATCAGTTTAACTGTTAATGGACTAAAGGACACAGCTGAAATGCTGAGGGATAATGGTGTTAAACTAGTTAGTAATACTTTCAAGGACGTTGATGGTCCTTTCCAATTAATAATAGGAGCCGATTATTTTGGGCGTTACCTAAGGAAGGTCATCAAAATTCATAACGTCTCTATGTTCACCAGTGCTGGTGGTAAGGTAATAATGGGACCCATCCCACATACCCATACAGCCGAATAGGAGAGTATTCCTAGCCATGCACAACCCCTATTAATTACCAGAATAGGAACCACTTTCTTGCCCACACCAATAAGTGAGGTTTTAGAGGAAAGTGGTATTCCAGTTCATAATGAACATATTGCCACTAATGAAAATCCTAATAATAATGTGTCGCGAGGAGATAATAACCTCAAATTGAATACAGGATTATGGTTTAAAGGCCCTACCTGGCTGAAAGAGTGTAATAATAATCCTAATCAGGTTTCCACTCAGTCAGACATATCTGTAGATATAATAAGGGAACCTGAATTGATCCCAGATCCTGTGATAGACATAGAAAGGTTTTCCTTACTGAGCAAACTCATTAAGACTACTAATTTAGTCTTCCAATCCATAAAAAGGGATAGCTCTGATCCTTTGAAGTTTTGGATCAGAACAATACAGAAGCAGGTATTTCCTGAGGAATATCAGCTCTTGGCCTCAGCCAGCCCCCATAGGAACAAATTGACCAAATTATTAGGTCTGTACCTTGATCATGAGGGCATAATTAGGTGTCGAGGTCGAAATTTTCAAGCTGATCTTCCAAATACCACCTGCCATCCCATAAGCAGCTGGTGCAGCACCCTACCCGTATTCCTGACCGCCTTGGAGACACGCCCAACATTCTTGATCTTTTCCTAACTACTAACCCTTCTGCTTACTCTGTGAAACTACTCTCTCCGTTGGGTTCCTCCGATCACAATCTTATTTCTGTAACCTGTCCTATCGCTCCGGTACCGTCTCGGGACCCACCTAAGCGGAGGTGCTTCTGGCACTTCAACTCAGCTAAGTGGGAAGACCTAAGGCAGTACTACTCTGATTTTCCATGAAATAATTACTGCTTCCATGTCAAAGACCCATCTCTTTGTGCAGAGCGCATAACTGAGGTCATAGTCTCTGGCATGGAGGCGTACATTCCACATACTTTCTCTAATCCTAAAGCCCGTCAACCTTGGTTTAACTCTGCTTGTTCTCATGCTGTCCGAGATAGAGAGGTGGCTCACAAACGGTACCGTAAGCATCCATCTCCTGAAACTCATGCCCTTTATATTTCTGCCCGTAATTATGCCAAATCTTTACTTTAGCTTACCAAAAACTCTTTCATTCATAGAAAATGTCAAAACCTTTCTGAATCAAATTCCTCTAGTGACTTCTGGCATCTAGCTAATAACATCTCTAACAATTTTTCTTCTTCATCTTTCCCTCTTATGCTTCACCCAGACGGCTCCACAGCTGTCTCATCTACTTCTAAAGCTGAACTCTTCGCTCAAACATTTGCTAAAAATTCCACTCTGGCTGATGAAGGGCTTGTTCCTCCTTCTCCTCCACCCTCTGACTTTATTATGCCTGTCATTAAGATCCTTCGGAATGATGTTTTCTTTGCCCTTTCTGGCCTAGATCCTAGGAAGGCTTACGGTCCTGACGGAGTCCCTCCTATTGCTCTCAAAAACTGTGCTTCTGTGCTCGCACCTTGCCTGGTCAAACTTTTTCGTCCATGTCTATCTACTTCCACCTTTCCTTCTTGCTGGAAGTTTGCTCACATCCAACCTGTTCCTAAAAAGGGTGACCGTTCTAATCCTTCAAACTACCGTCCTATAGCTTTGACTTCCTGCCTTTCTAAAGTTTTTGAATCTATACTTAATAAGAAGATTCTTAAGCATCTATCTGCTCACAATCTTCTATCTGATCGTCAGTACGGTTTCCGTAAAGGGCGATCTACTGGCGATCTTCTAGCTTTCCTAACTGAATCTTGGTCATCCTCCTTTAGGGGTTTCGGTGAAACTTTTGCTGTTGCCCTTGACATATCAAAAGCTTTTGATAGAGTCTGGCAGAAATCTTTGATTTCCAAACTACCCTCATTCGGTTTCTATCCTTCTCTCTGTACCTTCATCTTAAGTTTCCTTTCAAACCGTTCTATTGCAGCTACTGTAGACGGACATTGTTCTTCTCCTAAATCTATCAATAGTGGTGTTCCCCAGGGTTCTGTCCTATCACCCACTCTCTTTCTATTATTCATTAATGATCTTCTAAGTCTAACTCAAAGCCCTATCCACTCCTACGCTGATGATTCTACCCTGCATTTTTCAACGTCGTTTATTAGACGTCCAACTCAACAGGAACTAAGTGATTCACGGAGAGATGCCACCGAGCGCCTAACTTCTAATCTTTCTATTATTTCTGATTGGGGCAAAGCAAACCTTGCTTTGTTCAATGCCTCAAAAACCCAATTTCTTCACCTATCTACTCGACAAAACCTACCAGATAACTATCCCCTCTTCTTCAATGACACTCAACTGTCTCCTTCTTCTACAAAGAACATTCTAGGACTATCCTCTACTAAAAATCTGAACAGGAAATCTCAAATCTCATCTCTTGCTAAAACAGCTTCTATGAAGTTAGGTGTGCTGTGGCGTCTGCGTCCTTTTCTTTCTCCTTCCCAATTGCTTGCTCTCTATAGGGGCCTTATCCGCCCATGTATGGAGTATGTCTCACATGTTTGGGGAGGATCCACTCATACAGCTCTCCTAAACAGGGTTGAGTCAAAAGCTTTTCGTCTCATCAACTCCTCTCCTCTGACTGACTGTCTTCAATCTTTAAATCACCGCCGCAATGTTGCTTCTCTTGCTCTCTTCTACCGTTATTTTCATGCTCACTGCTCTTCTGAACTTGCTAACTGCATGCCTCCCCCACTCCCGCGGCCTCGCTGCACAAGACTTTCTACTCATTCCCATCCCTATTCTGTCCATCTTCCTAATGCAAGAGTTAATCAGTATCTTTACTCTTTCATCCCTTTCACTGGTAAACTCTGGAACTCTCTTCCTGTTTCTATTTTTCCACTTTCCTATGACTTAAATCTTTTCAAAAAAAGAGTAACAAGACACCTCCCGAACTAAATTGGCCTACCCCTTTGTTTTTATTGTATTCTCTTACTGTCTTCTTTATAGGGACTGGCAACTAAGCGGGCTTTGTGTTACCCATTTTTGTTGTGCCCTTCGCCAATTCCCTGTGACGGAAAAAAAAAAAAAAAAAAAAAAAAAAAATACTAATTCCCAAACGCCATCATCTTACTAAATTGTTGGTGGAAGAATATCATAGGAACTCACTACATGGCGGAATGGCTACAATATTAGCCGATATCAGGTGTAATTTTTGGATAAATCATGGTAGACAGGCAGTCAAATATTACCTCAAATCTCTCATTAAATCTAATAGATCTGAGTGTAGACTAGTCTCCTATCTAGGTCCCCCTGAACTTCCCGCTGATAATGAGCTCCTAAAACCATTTGAGGTCAATGGTGATGACTATACTGGGGATACTATAACATCTATTCCCTGCAAGGTTAATATTCCCTGCAGGGTTAATATTCCCTGCAGGGTTAATATTCCCTGCAGGGTTAATATTCCCTGCAGGGTTAATATTCCCTGCAGGGTTATATTCCCTGCAGGGTTAGGAGATAACTCTCCCCCCGATCAAGTATATGTCAGCATATTCACTGGTACCTCTATCAGAACTGTTAATTTTAAAATAGCTAAAGACCAAAGTGCCGAAACCACTAATCAAATGTTCCGGCGCTATGTGGCCTGGGGTGATGTCACATGAAGCGGAACTTCAGTTTTCGCCAGCCCCCAGTGTGGAAATTATCCATCAACCCCCCTTTCATAATTGGTAGAGTGGTGGTTTTGTTTCCCCCTCCCTTGTGAGTGAGGTATTTTCCGCTCGTCATAGGGGGAGTGAGTATAGGGATGTATATAATTATAATGGTAATGGGTAATATTAAGGTAATTTAAGTAAATGATAAGTACTGGGGATAATATAAATTAATATTCCCAGTGGTTATTGAGCATTTGCACCTTAATTTGGAGCGACTGGCTATTGGTCGCCGTCATTTGAATTTGCACCAATTCAGGTGGTACACCTGCCGCCTACCTAAAAGGTGACACGTGTAATTTATGGTGGACGCCACCAGCCGCCCACAGGGAGAAAATCAGTACACTCTAGACATCCGAGGAGTTAACATCTAATACGTGCTTGTATAAATACAAGTACAAGTACACTCCGAGCCCTTGAAAGGATAAAATCTATTGTTAATATAGACGTGCTTATTTGTATATACTTTAATTGTACATATAGTGTTGGTGACTGGGTGTGATGATAACTAGTTTGGTCAACTGGAGAGAGAAACTCTGATTCCAGTGGAAGGATAATTTTAATTGGAAAACATCAACATATATATGAAAAAACAGATTTAAACAATGAATATTACATTGGTTTAAGGTCAGCGCGATAATGCAGTGCGCGCTGAGTAAGGGGTGTGTGTTGAGATAGCGAGTTACATGTTGGTTAAATATTGTTACAAAAGAAAACATAAAATAAGGAGCTATGAAATTATACATGAATAACGAACATAATTAAAATAAAAGTTATAATAGTTGGGGCTGCAACCACACGTTTTCTCTTGTGGAGCAGTGAAAAAGCCCTCCCAGTGGTTTGTAGGGGGGACCGCTACAATACTCCCTTCCTAGTGACGAGGGAGGAGGAACGAGATCTTGGTGGTGGAGCGGTGCTGCTGGAGTTACAGTGTGGCCGAGTTGATGGGGTTGACGTGGAGGGCTGATGACCAGTTGCTGCTGCTGGGCTGCACAATACCTTGGCGCATCAGAGACTCGGGCTCGGCCTTGGCTTGACGGTAGCGTTCTGGAGCTAAGCGACGGGCCTTGGCGTGTACTGGTGGTCCTGTGGTCTCGAAGTGATGCGTGACGTGGTGTTTGACGGGCATAGCAGTGTTGCAGCCGTAGCAGTGTTACGGGCGTAGCAGTGTTGCGGGCATGGCAGTGTTGCCGCCATGGCAGTGTTGCGGGCGTGGCAGTGTTGCCGGCGTGGCAGTGTTGCCGCCATGGCAGTGTTGCGGGCGTGGCAGTGTTGCGGGTGTGGCAGTGTTGCCGCCATGGCAGTGTTGCGGGCGTGGCAGTGTTGCCGCCGTGGCAGTGCTGCGGGCATGGCAGTGTTGCCGCCGTGCCAGTGTTGCCGCCGTGGCAGTGTTGCAGCCATGTCAGTACTGCGGGCGTGGCGTGTTGCAGGCATGGCGGTGTTGTTGTGGTATTGTAACTGTACGCCGGGGAGTCACTGCACTGAACACAGGTGGGAGCACTATTAATCCACGGAAGAGTAGAGTAATCCACAGGGCGATGAATAATCCACAGGGCAATGACTAATCCACAGGGCGATGAGTAATCCACAGGGCGGTGAGTAATCCACAGGGCGATGAGTAAGTAATCCACAGGGCGGTGAGTGGCGACCGTGGAGTAAGTTACTCGTGCTCTCACAAGACACTGATGTTCTAGTCCTGATGCTACATTATTGGAATCAAATGCAACTGTATGGTCTTTGTGAACTGTGGGTTAAAAGGGGGGCGTTTCCATTTTTGGGTCAAAATTTTCGTAGTGAGCCGAAATTTTTACACAATAAGCTAAGTAATAGCATGATATCTGTGAAAAGGTTTGAAGGTGATACCAGCAGAAGTTTCTGCATAATAATTTTTTTTACAAAAATCCGTCAATTTTTGGAACATTTTTGAAACGACAATACTTTACTATTCTTAGTTGTATTATATTTTGTTTTGTTTGTCTAGTAAATTTGATCCTTGAACTAAATCCTCACGATAGTGTTTTTAGTTAGCTTCATAATATATATATATATATATATATATATATATATATATATATATATATATATATATATATATATATATATATATATATATATATATATATATATATATATATATATATATATATATATATATATATATATATATATATATATATATATATATATATATATATATATATATATATATATATATATATATATATATATATATATATATATATATATATATATATATATATATATATATATATACTATATATATATATATATATATATATATATATATATATACATATATATATATACATATATATATATATATATATATATACTATATATATATATATATATAAATATATATATATATATATATATACATATATATATATATATATATATATAATATATATATATATATATATATATATATATATATATATATATATAATATAATATATATTATATATATATAATATATATATATATATTATATATATATATATATAATATATACATATATATATATTTTTGGTTAAAATTTTGTTTAATTTTTTTATGTTTTTGATCAAGTAATAGTTATTTTTTTACTTAGAACTATTTAGCCTTGAGAGATTTTAGTCCTTTCATTGTTGTTTTGGGGGCAGCAAAACATTTTGAAATAGGTTCATTAGTTTTTTTGGAGTGTATTTTTTTTTATATAAAAAACTTTGTTTTGAGTATTCGGCCTTTTCCCCAAAAATTCATTGGTTGGTAATCTTTTTTTTTTTTTTTTTTTCATGTTTATTTTACATCATGTACATTTATTTGAGAGCATTTTGGCACCTGGTCCCTGGTCTTTCTGGTTGAAAGATACTTCGAGTGAAGATGGCGCGCTAACGCGTCGAGAAGGGGTCGACGAGCGGCGGGGCGGGGTCCAACATAGTCTATTTTTATCCAAATTCGATGAATTTTCGAGAAAATTTATTTTACCATAGTGTGCCTTAAAGCCTCAGTGATCTCTAGAGCGCTGAAAATAAAAAATTAAATATTTTTTACCGTAAACTAAAAGAAATTCGAAACGCCCACCTTTAAGCAGGTTTTGGTGATTCCTCAAGATTCATCCCAGTGCACACTTTGGCTTGTACTTTTTAGCTTTGACTTGGAGGAGAGCTATATAAAGTTCTCCCAGCAGTCCACGCCCTTACTGGGTGTGACTACACTAGTAAAGTAGGTGCCAAATATTCTGCGTTGAATACAAAACCAGAGATACAGTATATTTGCAGATGTTTGGCACACTCACTGATAACTTGGAAGCTAACTAAGATTTCAGTTGCTGAGGAATATGTGTCAAGTACTCAGGAATGGGACCCCATGAAAAACAATGAATGCACTCCGAAATGCTCACTACCACCAGAGTATTGGCTCGTCTGGATGAATTGCCACCTACAAGTCATTCCTTGAGAGCACACGTCTTGCGTTCATTCTACACGACTTACCAGAGGACTTCATTTATGGCACCCAGTCCAATTTGTCTTAACCCACATAATTATGGCTATGAAGAAGTTTAAGTTCTCATGCCAGATGCAGGGTTGAATCCTATTCCAGAAGAATTTACAGTATACTGCACTTGTACACAATGTGTCACTGTAAGATGCAGATGTCGGAACACTGGCCTACCTTGTTGTAAATTTTGTAAATGTCAAAGTGGACTCAAGGTAGGGGATGTTTGTAGAAATCGTTCTAGCACTCAGTTATGAAACTAACCATGTATAACCAAAGTTGTAGACCATGATGTGTAACTACATCTAAATAGATGTTATATAATAGGAGGCCTCTTCCATTTGCGACATTTCAAGAACCAGTTCACGGAACCCAAGAGTTCAGGCGTTCCATTTACGCACGAAAACTTGGGTCCGAGGCAAAGCGCGTAGTGACTCAGCAAAACCCGTAAACTTTCTCTACTCACATTGAGAGGTGGGTAGCTTGGGTAGAGTTTTCAGTTCATAACAAACAATGGTCGCCTTGGGCCCTATTTCTCTTATCGTGAAGGGTTTTCCGCATGCACGAGTCGGAGAGGATGTCAGACGGCATAAAAGAGGCATACATGGCTGGTGGAGTCCATGCGTTCCCGCGATCTTAAAATCTGAGTTATATCTCGTTATCTCTCTCTCGTTATCTCTCTCGTTATCTCTCTCTCTCTCTCGTTATCTCTCTCGTTATCTCTCTCGTTATCTCTCTCGTTATCTCTCGTTATCTCTCTCGTTATCTCTCTCTCTCGTTATCTCTCTCTCTCGCTATCTCTCTCTCGTTATCTCTCTCTCTCGTTATCTCTCTCTCGTTATCTCGTTATCTCTCTCGCTACCTCTCTCTCTCTCTTGTTATCTCTCTCTCTCTCGTTATCTCTCTCGTTATCTCTCTCTCGTTATCTCTCTCGTTATCTCTCTCTCTCTCTCTCTCTCTCTCTCTCTCTCTCTCTCTCTCTCTCTCTCTCTCTCTCTCTCTCTCTCTCTCTCTCTCTCTCTCTCTCTCTCTCTCTCTCTCTCTCTCTCTCTCTCTCTCTCTCTTTCTCTCTCTCTCTCGTTATCTCTCTCTCTCTCTCTCTCGTTATCTCTCTCTCTCTCTCTCTCTCTCTCTTCTCTCTCTCTCCTCTCTCTCTCTCTCTCTCTCTCTCTCTCTCTCTCTCTCTCTCTCTCTCTCTCTCTCTCTCTCTCTCTCTCTCTCTCTCTCTCTCTCTCTCTCTCTCTCTCTCTCTCTCTCTCTCTCTCTCTCTCTCTCTCTCTCTCTCTCTCTCTCTCTCTCTCTCTCTCTCTCTCTCTCCTCTCTCTCCTCTCTCTCTCTCTCTCTCTCCTCTCTCTCTCTCTCTCATCTCTCTCTCTCTAAATTACCTCGCCAGCTGAGTATGTTTGTAAACAAAAAACGGGGTTTTTGCGTTCCATTTGTGACATGCGAACCCAACCCAGAACCCAACCCTGAACTGAAAGAACTGGTTCATGCAGCTTGGGCACAAATGGAAGAGGCCTAGGATAGTTTATAAAATTATAAGGTGATTAGTTTTGTAAGATGCATTAGGCATGTGACTGATACAATGTGCTATTATAAGAGGATATTGTTGGAACCAAAACATGCCTTGTAAATTTTATAAATATCAGAGCGAAGTGACAGAGGGAAATGTGTATAGCTTATTGCACTCAAAAGTGACACTAGCAATACATCAATGCGCAAATGGCAGACTATAGGCAAATGTACATTGAAAAAGGCCTAACATATGGTAAGAGAACAGGAATATAGTCTCATGAAAATTAAACATTTTAGCAGAAATATTGAGCTCGTGATTCATATTCGTGATTGATTCTTTTGATTTTTTGAAGTATGTGACGTATGATGTAAGTGGCATATACTTCAAACATTGAAAGCTGATATAATATTAAACAAACAGTATGGATGGTTCAGAACGCCTTCAGATCGTTACTGAAAGTATATCATAAATCGTTAACCCTTCCCTGGGATTTGAAAGAAAAAAAATCTCCTATTCCTAAAATCGACCTTTTTTCATTTAACACCGTTGCTATATTATGTTAAATAATAAGACATGACTTGTTTTAACATGTTTACTGAGGTCGGAAGTAAAGGATTTTACTTATAATTCACACAAAAAAAATTGTATTCGAGTAAGAAAGACGAATTTTGCAATAATACTCAAATTTCTAGAAAACCTAAGATTTCATGACATTTTGACCTCTGGTGACTCACATATCAAATTTTATGTCATGTGTTATATATCAACCTGTAGAGATCTCAAAGACGAACATTTTGAGTGCTCCTTTATTATTTTTATGTGTTTCTGGATGGAGGGAAATATGATGCGTTGAATTATCCTCAGCCATAGACCACTATATCTCTGGACTGTTTACGCGCCAGTTTTGAAATCTCCGCGCTGCATACTGACCCCAACGGGGATCGTCAGTTTCACTAGAACGCTTGGTGTGGGAAGCTGTACTACCGCACTCATCTCCGTAACTGTGCGTTTTTTGTATTTGTTATTATTCCGTGCATGTTTCTATTACTGTGACATAAAGGTTGATACCGTTCCAAGCCCTTGTGTCAAAATCAATTGGTTACGTGCCGGTTACCTGGCACATTCGGTCCTAAACATTTACAAGTGTGGATTCTGCTATGACCTCCTCATGAACAAGGAGTCTTCACGTGAACATGCCAAGGTGAACGTACAAGTGGGTGACGACGAGGATGTGGAGTTACGCGGGCAGGATGTGGTCGTCGCCGTGAAATCATTCACAGATTTGTTGAGTCGGGGGAGGCTGCTGTGCCCCTCCCAGTTCGCAGTCTCTCTCGCCAAGGATGTGTGCCACAGATACTGGTGGCTTTGGAAGGAGAAGACGACTAGGTATACCCTGTTCGGCTGCAGCAAGCCCAAGGCGACCTTCCAGCAGGTCATTGACACCCTTGGGGAGGAAGACGACCCACATTGCGCTGTGCCAACAACCACAGTTTTCTCGAGAAGGTGTACTTCTCAATTGCGGGTGCCCTGTTCAATGCCTTCACACCTAATTACAGCATAGAAAATAATAGTGAAGTGAGTGCCAAGCGTAAAAAACAGTGAAAGTGTCTCGCAACCAGAACACAGAGAAGAAGAAAAAGCTGACTGGTTGCAATTCGTATAAAACTAAAAGATGAAGGCTGAGTGTTTTGTATTTATTGTTCATTACTGTGTTGCTCACACTCAGGTGAGGCGACTTATGTTGTGGAAAATGTGTGTTTGGGGGGAAGTCTTTAATCTCTGAAGGCTTGAATGGGAGAGTGAAAGGCTGTGTGACCCATTTCACAGGGTAATCTTTACTACTTCTACTGTTTATTCTCTCTTTCCCTGAGCCTCTACTCTGCCCATAGACTAGGAATATAATCTCAAAATTTTACATGAGGGGTAAGGGTTTGTTACAAGCTGTCACCCATGCTAGGATTGAACCATGACACCTCGTGAGCAATATTAGCCTGGATGACACTTGATATTTTGATTTGGGACCTCACAGTGGGTTATTTTATGCAAGAGGTCAATCGCGAAATATCAGATTTTCTCGAAAAATACAAAATTGTCAATAAAATTACCAATAATGCAGTTACAAACTTTATTTTGGTGTCAAAATGAGCAGAATAACAAGCCATATTGTAGAAATATTGCTTTATGCTATAATAATGCGTATAGACTAGAAATATTATATGAAAAGGGGCCAATCGCGAAATATCGGATTTTCTCGAAAATACAAAAATGTCAATAGAATGACCAATAATGCAGGTACAAACTTATATTTGGTGTCAAAATGAGCAGAATAACAAGCCATATTGTAAAAATATTGGATTATGCTATAATAATGAGTAGATTTAATTACTTATAACAAACATAACATACATCTAGTGAAAATCTAAGTAACGCAACAGTGAACGATGGACGAAAAAGGCGCATCATTGCATATATGCAAGTTTACATGTACATGAAATGAAATGAAAGAATGTCGTGCTTAAGTCACTCAGAGTCCGTTTCAATTGCCACACTGTATGGGTTGTGACACACTCCGTTATTACAGGTACATGCAGCTATGCACTTCAAGTTCTTGGCCCTACAAGAGCATCTGGAAGCTGCACAATTTTTGCACTTACAACAGACTATGTCTGTGAACTCGTTTGGCAGAGGATCGTCCACACTGACGTGTGGGTGTAGTCTCCTCGTAGCATCCTCGTACCATCCACTTCGCATGGGCGACTCGATTTCAGGGATTGGTACATCTGCCTGGAACCACACCTGAGCCTGGTGGTGTGCGCGTTTGATGTGTTGTTCACGACATTTGCGACTTGGCGGAAGCTTTTCTTGGTCTTTGGTGCCCTTTTGAAACATGCGGTATCGCACATCGTTGATGTTAGTTTCGTCGTCCGAAGCTGGTGAGTAAATGCGGCAGAAGAACTCTTCCACACTCCGTATGGTGGATTCTGACAGCGTGCCACGTCCGAGGTCATCAAGCAATGCTCCGTGTTGCTGGAATACCTTCCATGTCGTCTTTTTCCCGTGTCCACTTGGTTGACTGACTGTGTCACATCCTGTAACCGCATGGTACACCAGGATGTTACGCTGCATGGTCGGTGTCAACTGTATGTCGTGTACAGCCACATAACGCCGTTCCTGCCTTGTGCCAGTTCTCATCCAGAGCTCTCCACTTAATTGTCCGGCGAAGTGTGTGAGCAGTACTAATACGTCGGTGTCCCTGCACGAGACTATGATCCGTTCGTTCGTCCATATAGGCCGCCTTGGCATGCAATATTATACGTGTATCGGCCTACTCGTGAGATGATTGCAGCTGTTCAACATCAGACCCCTGTGACGATGCTACTTTGGTTTCTTCCTCAAACCCATCTGTAGTGATCAACTCACAAGTGGGTCGGCTCTTTTTTGCCTTCAACATCATTTGATCGCTGAGAAACTTCGTAAGATTTGCCTTGTTTTCTGGTAAGTCCAAGAACTGCTTCCAGTTGGCAGGGAGTGGAATCTCTCTGCTGTCGATCTTGCGCCGGATAGAACGTACTCGCCCCTCTCTCCTTTCCCGGTCCCAGACTTGATTGATGTGATACGATATCGATCGAAAACCACATCGACTCTTGAGCAGTGCTCATTGAAATGACTGAACACTGATGCATTAAAGACATCAGCCAGATATCCAAATGACTTTGCCCCCGTTGGTTTTCCAATGGCTTGTACCAATGCCTGACCATCTATGATAAAACATGTCTTAAGCGAAGACTTTGGCAGTACCTCAACAGTTACTCCATCCTCCAAGATCTTCCCGAGCGCAGCTTTATTCGTAGGACGTAGGCGTCCTGCCGTGTCTGCCAATGACAGTGGTACCGGTGTTAGTTCATGACTCAGAAGACTTTTAAGGTCTATATCACGTCCGGAGTCCTGTGCCACAAGAAGCCGCTGGAACAGAAGCCTGTCTGCTTTGATGGTTTGACCCTTTTGACTAGCATCCTTCCTCGTTTCTAGTGTGTACATTGTCGTCAGTGTAGAACTCTGTGACTGTTTCAATTTAACATGAAAGCCGACGTCTTGTTTGCAAATCCGTGATTCCACAAATTCTTTGATCT
>JACEEZ010025746.1:92500-160000 GCA_016584305.1 Chionoecetes opilio | reverse complement strand
CTATCAATCAATCAATAATTGGGGACAAACGCCGGGGGGCGCGTCGCCTCGCCCACCCTACGACGCCACTCCCAGTGGGCACAACGCATAAGTCCCCATGCAGGCTCCCTTCCCATAGCAAGCAACTCTCAACAGGAAACATCAACTTGCCCCAGCCACGAGCCTTGTGGGCGCCCCCTTGGCCTCCTCCACGCCGGATTATCTCTTACAGATACAACCCGATGGGAAACATCGGTTTCAGAGTAGCGTGCCATATGCCCATATAGCCGAAGTTGGCCCTAACGGACTATGCAATAATGCAGGTAATAGGTCTTGATTCAGTCTCACTGTGCAATTGCAGATTGTACACGTAATCATTCCAGCGATACCCCATGATTCTGCGAAGACACTTATTACCAAAGGCATCGATTCGCCTCCTTAAGTCGCTTTTAGTGTCCATGTCTCACAACCATAGAGTAAGACAGGGATCACAAGCGACTTGGAAGATTCAGATCTTTGTCCTCCTGCAGAGGTACAGACAACGCCAAATACTTGTGCTGAGCGAGTCCATAACACCGTGGGCTATGCCACTCCACCGTAAGACTTCTTGACGTGACCCGCTATCATTATGGACTGCGCTACCAAGGTATGTAAAACTTTCCAAGATCTCAATGTCCTCGCCGCACGCATAAACAGACTATATACTGTTTCATCTAGTAAGCCTCCAAACACCTGAACCTTGGTTTTGAGCCAGGAGACCTCAAGTCCCAAAGGCTTTGCCTCCTCGTGTTGCGCTTCGAGAGCCATCCGCAGGACCTCCAGCGACTCGGCAAAGATTACTGCATCATTGGCAAAAACAAGATCAGTGATCTTGGTGTTGCCGAGGGATGCTCCACAATCACTTTGATCTACAACTTTGCCCAATACACAGTCCATAAAAGTGTTGAAAAGTGATGAGGCACGGACGCACCCTTGCCTCACTCCTGTATTCGCAAGAAAGAAGCTGGATACACCTCCCCCACACTTCACAACACTCTCAGTCCCAAAGTACACTACGCGCCAATTTTTTTTTTCTCCACTTCATAACAGAGCGCTTCCATAAGGGAATTCTGAAAATGTACTATATGGCAGCCTAGTGACTTTCGAGAGAGATATCCTACATATGGCAGCTCGTTTAAAATACGAACAGTCCATCAAGACCGTTGAGGAATGTTCAAATGCCACTTGTCAGTTATAGACGAAGCATTTTAAAAACGATCGCCTCACTTCTCGCGCGCGTTTGTTCAAATTATTAGCGAGAAGTGAGGCGATCGTTTTTAAAATGCTTCGTCTATAACTGACAAGTGGCAACTGAACATTCTTCAACGATCTTGATGGACTGTCCGTACTTTAAACGAGCTGCCATATGTAGGATATCTCTCTCGAATGTCACTAGGCTGCCATAGAGTACATTTTCAGAATTCCCTTATGGGAGCGCTCTGTTATGAACTGGCGAACAATATTTTGCCGCGTAGTCTACAGACCAGTCATCAAACCCATAGTCCTTGGAATCCCGCGAAGTCGTAGAAGATCCCAGAGTGACTCACGATGCACTGAGTCAAACGCCTGCTTGAGATTAACATAGGTTGCAATCATCCCCTGTCGAAACTCACGTCGGCGTTCCACCAGGACACGAAGCGCTATGATACAGTCCGTTGTTGACTTACCAGGCGTGAACCCAGACTGCTGAGGTCTCTGATGCTTCAACAGATGACTGCGGATCCGTGTCAGCAATAGATGGGCAAGCATCTTGCTTGGCACGCTGAGCAATGTAATACCGCGGTAATTGTTACAGTCCTGATGGTCCCCTTTCCCTTTCCAGATAGGGCTGTCCTAGCCATTACATTATACTGATCTCTGTTCACCTGCCCTGCCTTGACCATTTTTTACATATTTCTGTTTATTCCTATGTTATGTTTTTTTCTTGCAGTCATCCCTTTGGGGTCGTTTTTCCCTGATGTTATCGCTCTATAAGGAATATTCATTTTCTGACCTGCAATCAAATTGCTGACAAAGACTGTAGAATCCTCTTCAGCACTGACCTCACCGACTCCTTCCTCCGCCCCGACCACAGATCTCACCTCACACTCCCTCCTACCCCAGTCTTTTTTTTTTTTTTTTCTTTTTTTTTTTTCATTTGTGCCTATAGCGCCTGTAGGCAGGGGTGACCCAGAGTTCGGATGGTTGGCTCTGGAGGTTCACTTGAGGACTGTGATGGTTGGTCCTCGCCCGTGGTGGCGCAGGCAGGATTCTTATAGTGACGCCTGTGTATGAGAGGCTCATGCCGCCCCCCTGTGTCCTCCGATGCACTCGCAATCGAAGGTAGAGTTGATGGGCAGGGCATGTGGGTGTTCTTAGGCCACTCGACGGTGCAGAAAGGTTTTGAGTTTCTTCGGGGATCGAACTCGGGTCACCGATATCGCCAGTCGGAGACGCTAACCACTCCGCTACCGCCCCCCCCCCCCTATTAATCCCTTCCAGGTGTATTCTTCATCATACATACTGTAATTAGCCTTTTTGAAGTTAGGTACTCTATGCTTGCTTATTGACACTTCTAGATCCTACTTCCCTTTTTAAGCAAAACCTAGTTTCACAATGATCGCTATTACCTAACTGACCTCCAACTTTCACCTCTGTAACTAAATCTTCCCTGTTTGTTAGTAATAAATCTAGAATATTATCTCCCCTAGTAGGCTCCTTGATTGCTTGCTTATGGATATCCTGAACTAGTTTTAACAATTAATCCTCTGCGTCATTGTTTCCTACAATTAATTCCCAGTCTATGTTCCTAAAATTAAAATCTCCTACGACGCATAATCGAGTATATCTACAAGCCTTGCTTCTTTCTTGCCATATAGGAACTGAATCCTCTTTACATAAGTTTGGAGGCACTACACCCAAAACCATTTTCTCAGTCCCCTCCGTAACCTCCACCCATATAGTAGACTCTATGCTATCATCTGTTTTTATAACATTATTGACACAACACTGCAATGTATCTATTGCATAAAGCGCAACTCCTCCACCTCTCCTGTCGAACCTGTCCTTGTGGAATAACTTATAGCCCGCTATCTCAACCTCCGAATTAAATATCTTGCCTGACATATCTAACCATGTTTCTGTTATTAATGCTATAAAATCAAACTGCAACTGCTATTATATGTTATTATATCTCTGTATTCTCTCTTCAACTGTTGGCAATCCAAATTCCTTTAATCGTTCCCGCCAGTACAGTCTGTCATGGCCAAAATGAGACGTACATTTCTAGTAACGAAATTGCAGAATGTAGACATGGATGAGCCATTTCATTATGTTTATGACCTTTGCAGTAGAAACAACACCCGCGGATTTCGATTCCTTAATAAAGCATTATGTTATGATGCAAGTGTTTACCCATTAGAGAGATTAAAAGAAAATATTCTTAATAAGCCCGAAACCGCCACTAAATATGTAACATATAGGACATTGTTAAATCCTTCCTTGACAGTATATGAAGTTTATAGCAGCAAGGATTCATATATACCAGACTATGCTCGAAGGTCTTTTACTAGATTACGACTAATGTCTCATAACCTAAGGGTGGAAACAGGAAGGTGGAGCAGAACCCCGCCAGAGCTACGATATTGTACATGTGCAGGAAATGAGATACAGGACGAGCAACATGTATTTTTAAGATGCCCCAAGGGTGCTGACCTTCGCCGTAGTTTTAATATGCTAGACTTTGACTCAATGCAAAGCTTCTTTATGAATCACCATTATACCAGATTGTGTGACTTTATTTACAAGGCATTAAAGGCACATGAATGAATAATAATTAAACGTGTATATATTTGAAAGGATTTGTGCTCTTGCTATACTAACCAATTAACTTTGAATGTGTCATGTGTTTCATGTCATGTTCCATGTGTTGAATGTGTTGTAAGTGTTTCATGTGTCATGTTCTATGTGTTGAATGTGTTGTATGTGTCACGTTTCATGTGTTGAATGTGTTGTATGTGTCATGTGTCATGTGTTTCATGTGTCATGTTTCATGTGTTGTATGTGTCATGTGTTTCATGTGTCATGTGTCATGTGTTAAATGTGTTGTATGTGTCATGTATTTCATGTGTCATGTTCCATGTGTTGAATGTGTTGTATGTGTCATGTGTTTTATGTGTCATGTTCCATGTGTTGAATGTGTTGAATGTGTCATGTGTTTCATGTGTCATGTTCCATGTGTTGAATGTGTTGTATGTGTCATGTGTTTTATGTGTCATGTTCCATGTGTTGAATGTGTTGTATGTGTCATGTGTTTTATGTGTCATGTTCCATGTGTTGAATGTGTTGTATGTGTCATGTGTTTTATGTGTCATGTTCCATGTGTTGAATGTGTTGAATGTGTCATGTACTTTGTTTTCTTTTTTGTTTTTGTTTTTGTTTTTATGTTTCAAGTTTTTGTGATGTGTTTCATGTATTTTATATTTTGTTTTTTATGTTATATGTCTTTAAGTGTTTAAACAAAACAAAAAATGATATGTATGTGTGTGTTTGTATGCAAGGTACTACATACAAATAGTGTCAGTTAAATTTAGCATTGTATTTTGCCCTCTACTATTTTAAGGAATATTGAATTAATTTAATGTTGGACAAAAAAAAAAAAACGTTTTCGTATTGTTTCATTATTATTACTTACATGTTTTGTGTATTAATATATATATATATATATATATATATATATATATATATATATATATATATATATATATATATATATATATATATATATATATATATATATATATATATATATATATATATATATATATATATATATATATATATATATATATATATATATATATATATATATATATATATATATATATATATATATATATACTATATATATATATATATATATATATATATATATATATAATATATATATATATTATTTTTTTTGTCAATAAACTACTAACTAACTGTGTGTGTGTGTGTGTGTGTGTGTGTGTGTGTGTGTGTGTGTGTGTGTGTGTGTGTGTGTGTGTGTGTGTGTGTGTGTGTGTGCGTGCGTGCGTGCGTGCGTGCGTGCGTGCGTGCGTGCGTGCGTGCGTGCGTGCGTGCGTGCGTGCGTGCGTGCGTGCGTGCGTGCGTGCGTGCGTGCGTGCGTGCGTGCGTGTGCGTGTGCGTGTGCGTGTGTGTGTGTGTGCACGTGCGTGTGTGTGTGTGTAATATTGTCATAAACAGTATAATCAAGAGCTATATTCATTTTAGCCGATGAATACCTTACTTCCATGTTATACTTTTCTGGAGTCACAAGTAAGGCAAGCAGGAAAGGCAATCACAACATAGCTACTGTTTGCAAAAACTTACACTGTTAGTTTGATGAGGGTAGTACTACATATGTTTGGGAGAGCTAACAAATCCTCCCTGTGCTTCATCACCTGTTTTTCACTCATCAATATGTGTATTATTGCCACGATTGGTGTAGCCTATAGTGTAACCATGGCCACTTGTCTCTGTTTTCTAGCCACGAGATCTCCCACCGTGGACATGGCAGCAATGAGCCTCGGGGATCATCATATAACCAGCTACGGCACCTATAGCCTCATTGGTGCCTTGCTGGGCCATGGAAACATCACACACCCCATTGACCACAACAAGAAGTACAATTTCATCTCCTGTATAGATTCACCTGTCTTGCATTTGGTTTCACGGGAAAAGATTTAGGAGATAGACAACTCCATTGTGAAGTTGTCATAACTTTTTGGCGGAGAGCTGCCAACCGTGCACAATCTTCTATCTGATCGTCAGTACGGTTTCCTTAATGGGCGATCTGCTGGCGATCTTCTAGTTTTTCTAAATAAATTTAGGCCATCCTCTTTTAGGAGGTTCGATGAAACTTTTGCTACCGCCCTTGATATATCAAAAGCTTTTGAGAATTTGGCACAAATCTTTAAATTTCAAACTACCCCCCTTTCGGTTTCTATCCTTTTCTTTGCACCTTCATCTCAAGTTTATTTTCTAGCCGTTTTATTGCAGCTGTAGTAGACGGTCATTGTTCTTCTCCTAAGTTTATCAATAGTGGTGTTCCTAAAGGCTCTATCCTATCATCCACTCTCTTTCTATTATTCATTTATGATTTCTAAGTCTAACTCAATATCCTATCCACTCCTACACTGTCGTTCACTCGACGGCTAACTCCATAGGAATTACGTGGTTCACGGAAGGATGCCGATGAGTGCCTACGTTCTGATTTTTCTTTAATTTCTGAATAGGGCAGAGCAGACCTTGCTTTGTTCAATGCCTCAAAAACCCAATTTCTTCAACTATCTACTCGACATAGCCTTCCAGACAGCTATCCTTTCTTTACAGGGTCTGGCAGCTAGCGGGCTTTTTGTTACTTTTTTTTTCTTTTTGCTCATAGCAAGTCCCTCATAATGTAAAAAGCTAACGATAAGATAATAAAAGAAATAACTCCTCAGACTATGTAAAGTTCTTGGACTATTTCACTTCCAAAGTGGAGCACATATTGACTTATTTTCATTTTGCTGAAATCTCCATTCTTAGGGATTTCATTGTATACCACCATAGCAGCTATGGTTATCATAATTTTTCACCGATCAATCTGGTGAGCAAGTCTTAACTTTGCTATCCTCCATGATTTAGTACAGCTGGTGCAATACCCTACATTTATTCCCGAACGCCTTGGAGACACGCACAACATTTTTACCTTTTCCTAACTTATAACCCTTCAAATTATTTAGCTAGATTAGTTTCTTCGTTGGGTTCCTCCGATCATAATTTTATTTCCGTAACGTGGCCTATCGCTCCTGTACCGCCTCGGGACCCACCTAAGCATAGGTACTTCTGGCATTATGTCTCATCTAAGTAGACGGACCTTAGACGATGCTATTCTAATTTTCCATGGAATGATTATTGCTTCCGTGTCAAAGACCCATCTCTTTGTGCAAAGAGCATAACTGAGGTCACTGTCTCTGGCATGGAGGCATACATTCCATACACTTTATCTAATCGTAAAGCCCGTAAACCTTGATTTAACTCAGTCTCCTTCCGTGCTATTCATGATAGAGAGATATCTCACACACCGTACCGTAGCCATCCATCTCTTAAAACTCGTGTCATTTATATTTCTGCCACGAATCATGCCAAATATATTCTTCAACTTGACAAGAATTCCTTCAACAATTGAACAATCAACACTTTTCTAAATCTAACTGAAATTATCTCGTGAATTTTGGTACCTAGCCAAAAACCCTCCAACAATCTAACTTCTGTATTTTTTCATCCCATGCTTAAATGACTCCACAGCTGTCTCATCTATTTCTAAAGCTGAAATCCTCATATCAAAAGCTCATATCCTTGCTTATAATTCCACTATAAATAAAACAAGACTTGTTTCTCCCTCACCTCCAACCCCTGACTATTATATGCCTTCTATTAAGATTCTTCTTAGCGAAGTCTTGATCTTGATCTTGATCTTGATTTGGGAGTCACCCAGTGGATGCTGTCAGTGAAGCCTTTGGTCCGGCGTTCTCCCACACACGTAATCTGTTGGGAGAGAAGCAAAAGGGGGAAGCAAAACTAGGGATTTCTTTTTCCCCTCCTTCCTCTCTCTGCATTACATTCATACGGGGTCCCCCATCACTGAGGGGCCCCCTGCCTCTCATGCTCTCTCCTACGTGCTCTCCAAGAGTTCTCCAAGAATTCTTTTACACTCTCAATCACACGACTGTCACTCCTCCACTCAGCACACAACCCCAGCAGGTACTCCATCTCCACTCTCCTGTCTCTCATCTCTCGCCATTCTTCCACTCCGACCTCTCCTACCACTACCTCCAACATCTTTGTTCTAGCATACTCATACCGTTCACATTCCAGCATCAAGTGCTCCACGGTTTCATCCACTCCTGTCACACACATCACACACACCTTGCTGCCATCATTCTTCCATCTGTACATACGACTATTTACCTCCAGCGACTTTGTCCTGGCTCTGAAGAGTAGGTCCCCTCCATAGCCACCATCATAGAACCTTTCATACCGTGGCTGGTCCTTTCTCCTGTACCATTCCAGTGTTGATTTCTCACTCATTCCCCTCAGCCATTCTTCTTTCCCTTTCTCTTCCACTCTCCTATTTATTTCCTTTTTGCATACAGCCATACTCCCATGTCTCATCACTCCTGTCACAAACATTCCCAGTTCACCTGTCCATCTTTCCACTTTTACTGAGTCTTTCATCCACTTCCCATACATATTCCAGTCCCAAACCTTGCTTGCCCATTTGATGTCATCCATTCGTTGCAGTCTAGCTCTGTACCTCAGTCCTGCCTTTGCTATCCTCTCTCTGAACGTGCTCCATCCCATGTCTCCTCTAATCGCTTCCACTGCCACATACCTATTGGCTCCTAATGCTATTCTGCCTGCTTTGTTCTGTGTTACTTCCAATCTGTCCAACTCCTTCCTAGACCACACCATTGTTTCCAGGCCATACATAATGCATAATGCTAGTCTTCTATGCCCGATCTAATCTTGATCCTCGGAAAGCATACGGTCCTGATGGAATCCCTCATATTGTTCTCAAAAGCTGTGTTTCTGTGCTTGTATCCTACTCGGTCAAGCTTTACCGTCTTTGTCTATCTACTTAATTCTACCTTTCCTTCTTGCTGGAAGCTCCCTCACATTCAACCTGTTCCTAAGGAGGGTGACCGTTCTAATCCTTCAAACTATTGTCCTATAGCTTTGACTTCCTGCCTTTCTACAGCTTTAGAATCTATCCTTGACAAGATTCTTTAGCATCTCTCTGCTCACAATCTTCTTCCTGATCGACAGTAAAGGGCGATCCACTAGCGATCTTTTAGGTTTCCTGTTTGACAATAATATTTGGTCATCCTCTTTTAGGATTTTTGGTGAAACTTTCGCTATTGCTCTTGACATATCAAAAGCGTCTGGTACATATCTTTTGATTTCCAAACTACCCTCTTTCGGTTTCAATCCCTCTCTCTGCACCTTCATCTCAAGTTTCCTCTCTGAGCGCTCTATTGCACCTGTTGTAGACGATCATTGTTCTTCTCCTAGATCTTTAACAGTGGTGTTCCACAGGGCTCTTCCTATTATTCAGTAATGGTCTTCCAAGTTTAAATCAAACCCCTGTCCATTCCTGTGCTGATGACTCTACTCTGCATTTTTCAACATCTTTCACCAAACATAGGAAGTGAGTAATTCAGTATTCATAGGTCTACAGGAATTGAGTAATTCAGTATGGACTATGCATTTCATACAGCTCTCTTGAATAGGGTAGATTCAAAAGCTTTTCGATTTGTCAACTCGCCTCCTTTAACTGACTGTCTTCAATCTTTCAATCACCGTCGCAATGCTGCTTCTCTTGCTACCGTTGTTTTCATGCTTCCTGGCTCTTCTGAATTTGCTAACTGCATGTTTCCCCCCCCCCCCCCTCCCGCGGCCTCGCTGCACAAGACTTCTTGTCTTGTTCTCATTCCTATTCTTTGGTTGTGAGTTCGATGCCATGTCACCGGGCTGCCTTAATTAAGAGGGAGAGTAGCGCTCTCCTGTGATGCAAGATTAAGCGCTGTCCTGTGATGCAAGATTTCTAAGTGTTATATCGGATTATGAATGGATTTGAATATGATTTGTTACTTAATAAGTGAGTTAATTTTTTGGAGATTTTTTTATCGAAGAAAACTAAACAATTTGTGTAAAATAAGGATTTTTTTGTATACCAACACTAGATAAAAGAAAACAAAATGAGGAATGATACAAAAAAAAAAGAATACATTGATAGCAATAAGCAATTGAAGAACAAACATGGTTGTATCCTTCTTTATAAAAAAAAAACCTGTTCCTAAGACCTAGACTTCTAATAAAAGAGTAAGATTGCCATATCTGACTTGAACGCAATGAAATTACTCTAATTCATTATCTTGGGATTTGTAGAGTATGCAATGGAACATAGCAATGGAGGCATGGGTGGATAATATTGATATATAAATATAGCTTCAGCAGTTTTTGAGGTCCGGGAACCATTCATTTTAGGGCCAACATGGAACCATCAGTGGCATTCACGTCCCGTGTGACAGCTTGATTTCGATGAGCACCCTCCTTAGTGATACGAGTGGAAAAGGAGGAAGGCGGACATTTCCTGGAGAAGAGAGCTGGGATGAATGGCGTCTGTGCCCAGAGCCAGAGGAACCTGGAAGGGGGCGCACAAGCTCGACAGCCGAAAGCACAGTTGAATGACAAACAGGCTGGATGAATCCATTATAGACACAAAGCAAGCAGCAAATCGCGCCAAATCTCTAGGATAGGTGTTACACCGCTTTGTATCTGGCCCCTCGCCATTAAGACACTTTTTATGTCGATTAATAAGTTATCAGCTATATGCCATAATTTTGGCAAATACTACATTAACACAACATAGATTCAAAAGATATTATAACCCTGCGATCGCTTGACCTCCACCCCTATGTGTGACGTCACGAGTTGTGATAACAGTGATTGGCTATTGACATCCCTATACCATATACTCTTCCAGTAGACGGGAATATGTCCCCCCCCCACCCCCCACCCCCACACACAAACACGCACAGTGACAGCGGTCCTGGGGGGACATCCAAAGACGCTTAACGCCAATGTTGCTAGCTTAACAACTATCATCAGCTGTTTTGGGATCCAAAGAGGAGATTGATGACGTCAGAGTTGTTGCTCACAAGGCAGCTGCCTGTACGGTGGTGTTAAGGAAGCAACGTTCACAAAATCTTCATAAATTGAGTATATTTGATGTTTTTCTGACTCAAGAACTGAATAGGTAGGGCTTGTATACAAACGAAATTAGGCCATAGAACAAACCCAGTCGCTTGTGCTGCTTTTGTTGTGGTGATGTGCCAGAAGTGGTGAGTGCGGCATCTCGATCCGAGTGGCGATGCCAGACAGCACCTGCACGTAATAATTAAGCGGTGTGCACTTTGCCTTAGAACCCGAGCCCCTGTCCACCCAGCAGTGAATGAGTACCGGGTGTTAGCCGGGGGTTTGTGACCCACCTCCCGGGGTGGTGCCCAGCTAACCATCACCGGCGGGCCTACGTAGGCTGTAGAGCGGCGAACGGCGGCCGCCGGCGGCAAATTTACCTCCGTCAGCCCTCCGAAGGCCCGCTGTGTATTTTCAGACGGGATAATTTACTATGTTGAAAATTAATGTACAGAATTTCAAGAGTTGAATATTTCTATGTGTAAACATTTTGAAACAAGTTATATGATTATCTTGCTGTAGTATTACATCAGTAGTGACAAGCAGCGGCAACTTGACGTCAATCCTCCGGAGGCCCGCTGGGCGATGGTACGTATTTGTAAGTGGGAAATATTCATTTCATATTATATATATTAACACAGTAATATACATAGTATCTCAATATCGGTACCATCACTATCATTAGGCCTGTTCAAGCTATTAAAAATTGTTATAAAAGTTTTTATAATAGTTTATAGTAATTATAATATTTCAGTTTATTTCAAATATTTCCAGCTTAATCAGGAACACCGAGAGATACATAGAAATAAAGATGAGATACGTACTACATAGGAAGGAGTTTACATGGAAAAAGGTTATCAGTTAGTCTATGTGTGTAGCTAGTATCATATAAAAATAACATTTGATTATCCGAGCAAAGATTACGGGATAACACAAGGTCATATTTTCCCTTATTTCAATCATTTCCAACATATTATCAACACATATCAATACTCAACGATACACCTAATAAGGAATATGTAGATGATGGAGAATTAACATGGATAATGTCATGATTTAGAATAGAATATTATTTGAAATCATTACGCAGCTATCAATGCACTAAACTGCCAGACGTACGATAGCCATTACAAAGGGTTAAAAACCCACAAAAGTCCTAAATTACCACCCTTAACCAGTCGATAACATAATGAGAACTTAGTTATAACATGTTTTCGCTCCTTCATTATGTCGAAATAGACTGAATAATATAAATGATTGCAGTACGACACGTTTTTTTTAGGAATTCCTCGGCAGCGTTGTGTCAGTGACTCAGTGAAATCAGTTACTTGGAAAGCGCACAAGAGGGTGGATGTTGTTATGTTGTTCGCCGCAATCAATATCCTTCTACATGGCTGTACAGTGTTCCACGTACACCAGCATGTAAACCCAATAACGAAAATGTTTTTGTACTTATGAAATAAACAATGTCCGTAGCAATGGGGAGTTTTCGAAGCTAAACCGCCAGATGTCTCTCGCGCATCTCACATCCTCTGCTCTGTGAGGCTGAATGATCTATCATTTACCGTAAATTCTCTGTACTTCTTTGGGACATATCAGAATTACCCTTCAATACAACAACTGAAACAGTTCTTAATAAAAAATGTAGTTTATCATTTTATTTGTCTGCACTTGGTGAAAATATTGGCAAAACAATTGAATATTTGAAAACTCTATCTTTAAAAATCGTCTTTTCATAAAAAAACACAAGTTCAAGCAGAATGAGGCTTCAGGAAATATCTACTTGTATGTAAGTATTCACTGAGTACCTATTTTGGGTGTATATGTCTCTCTTACGACGAACATTTAACCAAAACAGAGTGTGGCGTTCAGCATCTCCACAGAAACCATCCCGCCGGCAGGATCTGCTATCACCCACTTTCCTGTTGACACGACACGGGGATGGACAGCTCAGCGCCTTATCGCCACAGCGCCGCTCCTTACCTCACAGCTCATATCACTGATACTCCTAACTTCTCAATACCACAGGCTACATGTTATCCTAACTATCATCACCCGCTTATCTCATCACACTCTCTATCCTCTACTGGAATATTCGTGGCATCCGCTCCCACATACCGTTTCCCACATAAAGAAGACTTTCGTCTCCTTATTTCGTGCTTTGACTGTGATTTGTGTTGTGTTGGGGCGGAGCGGAGTAGCGCGTGTAGTTACGTGACAGACGTGCAGTCACTATATGTACTGTGGGTAGTAGTAGTTGGGGTAATAAGGCCGTGCACAGCAGTAAAAGTTTCCTTGCAGTCCTTTCCGTCTCCTCCATAGCCCCGAGCCGTTAGTGTGACGAAGTTTGAGAGGGGTGGGTTGCCCCCACCCTCCTTCGTTACAATAGGATAAACCAGAGGACATAGGGTATTCAGAGGGAAGGGTTGATTGATTGATTCAGAGGGAAAGATTGAGGTGGAGGGGCTTAGAGTTCGCGGCGGGGGAAATAGTAAACAAGACCATGTATTGTCTTCGATAGAGGACTGTTCGTTGAGGTGCCAAGCACTTAAATTACTTCTTGGTTAAATGTTCGTCGTAAGGGAGACATATACACCCAAAATAGGTACTCAGTGAATGCTTACATACAAGTAGATATTTCCTGAAGCCTCATTCTGCTTGAACTTGTTTTTTTATGAAAAGACGATTTTTAAAGATTGAGTTTTCAAGTATTCAATTGTTTTGCCAATATTTTCACCAAGTGCAGACAAATAAAATGATAAACTACATTTTTTATTAAGAACTGTTTCAGTTGTTGTATTGAAGGGTAATTCTGATATGTCCCAAAGAAGTACAGAGAATTTACGGTAAATGATAGATCATTCAGCCTCACAGAGCAGAAGATGTGACAGCCTGAGAGACAGGCTTGAGCGTGAGCTTATTAGAAAACTCCCCATTATGATCTCCTTTTCATCGTATTACTGGATAACGACATAAGAATATTTATGGTTATACTTTCTAAGTATATTGCAGATATCGTAATGTCTTTATAAGCGTTGAAAAGCCCATTAGTCTATTAATTGGCTAATGGGTTGTGCAACACCCCTTAAAACATTACTATATCTGCAATATACTTAGAAAGTATAACCATAAATATTCCTCGATCAGTTAATATAACAGCGGCAAATGGTCATATGCCCTACGGCGGGCCGCTGGGAGCGGCCCGCCGGTGAGCCTCTGAGCAAATCCCCAGCGGCCCTACGTCGTACACTTCCGTCGGGCCGCTGGTATGACATACGGAGGGCCTCCGGAGGCCCTCCGTCTTTGTGTTTGCTGGGTGGCTTCGGCCAACACTAGAGGAGAGGACCTACGAAGCGATACTAAGCGAGAGGTCACAAGAAGAAGAAAAAGACCTCGGCCTAATATGAAGGAATAATGGAATAGCTAGATAATACAAGGAAGTACAAGACACCGGCGAGTTACCTGCGTGTATGTGGAGGTGAAAACAAGTGTTGAAGCGACGGAGGTGACACACGGGATGAAGGAATGATAGAATAAGTTAGAGATTAGAAATAAGAACAACACATCAGAGGCGCGTATTTAGTGGGAACAAGTGTTGGAGGTTATAAGCGACGGAGGTGGCACAGGGAATTGTGGAATGAAGGAATAATGGAATAACTTATTTTTTGAGAAGGACGAGGAAGCAGAAAGTTTATGCGGAGTGAGGAGATTGGAGATAGATGTAAAAAAAGTTTGATAATGCGAGCCGCGGCTGCCTTGTGATTGGCTGACACGTTTGAGACACAATCTGATTGGCTGACACGTTTGTTTTGACACAATTGTGATTCGCTGGCGAGGCTGTGACGTCATTGTAGTTGCTCAGCCACTCAGCTATGAGCAACCACATACCGCCACTGCCATGTTTCGTCTTTGGATACCAGTTAACAACGGGATGTAGAAATAGAGGTATGTTGAGGTAAGAAATAGAGGTAAGCTAGCAACATTGGTGTTAAACGTCTTTGGATCTCTGCCCTGGAAACGAACGGACGGGGGATCGAGGGGAGGTTGAAGAGAACCTAGTTAGTGTGACGCGTGTGTTGAGGTAGGGCTTAAGATGAGTGGCTGTCTGCATTTTGATGTGTACTACATGTGTGTAGTGTCGTATGCGTAAGAAGCTGTATATTTGGGAAGTGTGAGGAGTGGGTATGTCATGCTTGTATAGGTGAAAGAGTTCGTGACATGATTGAGAGTTGTTAGGTGATGTGCTACACAACTCTTTTGATATCGGCAAGGCAAAAAATTTCACACAAGACGGTGCACCTTCCCAAATCGCTAGGAATGTCATTTCTTGACGAAATGACTTTTGATGTGCCTTTTTTTGGCGGGGATGGCTGGGTAAAAGTCTAGACCTAAATCTAGATCATGTCTCACCAATTTAATGAGTTTGTACAGGAAAGTTTATGAAACAGCAGATGATGATTGTTAAGCCCCATTCTGCGGAAGAGGGTCTCAACGGGAGGTGAAGCTCCTGTTAGCGGACCCCCCACCCGCTACGGTTCTATCCAATCGGTCGCTGACGTGGCATGACATCTAATCCCTGGCACCCCTACCTGTAGGGTGCCAGGTTGGGCATATCTCCATGCACTACTTAGGTACTTACAGTTCACATTAAACGGGGCAGTGCCCCCTCGCGTCGGAGATACGGGGAGCTTGCCTCCCCAGGCTGGTAAAAGCCCCGGCATAGCCGGGGGCGACCCTCCCTGCCCCCCCTCTGAGGTCCCTATAGCCCCGCCGCGTGTGTCTCGCGCAATACCCAGTGGTCCCCGGAGGGCCCTGAAGAGAAGCCACAGGGGCGGGTTGTGTTGCAGGGCGTCATAGCACCGTAGAGTTGCACGTACCCGCCCCGTGGGGCAAAGCGGGGCGATCCTCATAGCCCCGCCGCGGCCCCGGGATCCCTGGGGGGCCCTGAAGAGAATCCACAGGGGCAAAGCCACAAGGGCAGGTGCTCTAGCAGGACGTCGGGTCACCGTAGAGTTGAGTTGCACCTGCCCCGGGGGCAAAGCGGAGCAGCGGACGTTGGGGCGTCGGTTAAGGGCGCGGCGTGTGCCCCGGGGCGCGCAGTGGAACTCAGCCACATACCCGAGCACGCGCGCCGCCCGAAGAGACCTTGACGGAATACCACGCGTAACTCGCCATCTCACTAATACCCTAGTCGCAGTAGACACTGACTCGTTCTCTTCAGTAATACACTATTATCGCAAGACATCTCCGCGACACAGGACTGGCCACATTCAAGGCTAGAAAGATTCTGATCCGGTCCTTTGTTCAGAGTCAGGCGAGAATTCTACCACTGAACCACTAAACAGTCATGGCCTCTGTTCTCGAGGCCTCCAGCGCATTTAGGCCTATGCTGCTCACCCCTTGCTCGCTGATAAGGATCTGTGGGGTCGGCAAGACTTCCTCCTCGCTTCCCCTCTTTGGACTACCATTATCAGCGATTCTCTCCTCCCCCATTTATCCTTCCCTCCTTCTCTATCCCTTGTTCCTCTGTCCTCCGAGCCCTCACAATGATTATGATATAATATACCTGGACTTTAATATATATATTATACCTTTAGTAAGGCATTCGACAAGGTACCACACGAGATTCTTAAATAAGATTAAGGCGCATGGAATAGATGGGAAGGTTCTTCATTGGATTAGATCTTGGCTAAATGATAGGCAACAAACGATTACAATTAATGGTTCTAAATCTGAATGGGGGCAGGTAACAAGTGGAGTTCCAAAAGGGTTTCTTTGGGGTCCATTACTATTTTTCATTTATATCAACGACTTGGATAGTGGGATCTGCAGTGATATCAGCAAGTTTGCTTATGATACCAAGGTAGGTAGGATTATTAGATCACACTCTGATGTAAACATATTGCAAGGAGACTTAGATAAATTAAATGAGTGGGTAGTCAGGAGGCAGACGGAATTGTTATTATTGATAAGTGCAGCGTAATTAATGTTGTTAGAAAAAAATCCTGATAATAGGTACACTATACGCAATATATCACTGAAAAGATCAGAAGGTGAGAAAGATCTGGGAGTGCGGGTAAGCTCAGACCTCCGTCCTAGGAAACATTTTATTGAGGCTAAAAATCGAGCTAATAGGGTGTTAGGATTCATTACCAGAAGTGTTAAAAGTAGAAGTGCTGAGGTACAGTGGTCTATGGCTGAGGTTATTCTGAAGCTTGATTTGGCTCAAGTCAGACCTCACCTAGACTATGCGGTTCAGTTTTGGTCTCCGTATTACAGGATGGATATAGCCTTGTTAAAATCAGTGCAGAGAAGGATGATCAAAATGATACAGGGCATGCGTAACTTTAGTTATGAAAACATATTGAAGCTATTAAATTTATACTCACTCGAGAGGCGTAGAGTAAGGGGCGATCTGATAGAAGTTTTTAAGTGGTTAAAGGGATACAATAAAGGAAATGTAGGAAAAGTTCTTACGGCTAGTAATCAGGGTAGAACAAGAAGTAACGGATTCAAACTGGAAAAGTGTAGATTTAAAAAGGAAACGGGAAAAAACTGGTTCACAAATAGGGTGGTAAATTATTGGAATGGACTCAGTTGTCAGGCAGTTAGTGCGGAGTCAATAGGGAGCTCTAAAAGGAGGCTAGACAATTTCATGGATGGGTATGTAAGGTCGATGTAGGTAGTGTTAAATAACAAGAACTACCACGTGTAGGTCATGTTTTTATCTAAATCTGATGGAAAACTCATGGTGGAACATAAGGAGACAGCTACGTGACAAGGGCACCTAATTTGTTACCAGGCTGGATTGATTTGATTTAATGCCTAGAAAGGTAAATGTGCCAGACATCAGAGGTCATATGGCACTATGGCAAAGCATATAAAGGGGAGGGGTTAAAGAATAATAGTGAAACGATGAAGGAAGGGGAAAGAACGGAATGTTACAGTAGGATGGTTAGATCAGATGTAGGATGTGGATTTGTTGGAGGAAGGAGGTTAAACAGGGGGTCGAGTAAGGAAAGTTTCTTGAAGGCAGATAACTTGCGGTTCATAGCAGGAAATCAGGAGACGAAGGTCTTGTCTGTGGGAGTGGAAGCCGCGAATGTTCCATTGGAGAACAGAGATTGTGTAGAGGTCAACGAGTGATGAGGGTTGGAATGGCACCGGCAGTAGAGGGGTCAGGAGGTTCAGGGGCGTCAGGCGGGGGGTCAGGAGTAGAGGGGTCAGTAGGGTCCAGGGTATCGGATGGGGGATCGTACGTAGTAGGTGAAGGACAGCCAGTAGGGTCAGGGAGGTGAGGGGTCAGGGATGGGGATTGTTGAGACAAAAGGGAGTCGAGCGTATAGCCAGGAGGGAGGGGTAAGGTAAGAACAGACGTGACAGTAGGGCGGGCAATAGAAGTAGAAGATGGGGAGGACATAGGGTGATCAGAGGGAAGGGAAGAGGGGTGGAGTGGGGAGAAAGATGAAGAAGGAGAGGAAGAGGGGGAATGTTGGGAGTCAGGAGGAAGAGGGGTAGGCGGAAGATGGGAGGGAATAGGATGTATCTCAGCTGTGACTGTGAGGATTGAGGCAGAAGGTGGGGATAATGGGGCGGTTGGTGAAGAGGGCAGAGGGGTCATGTCTGGAGCGACGTACTCTTCGATCATTGCCATGGTCTCTGCTGGAGTTAGGACGGGAGACCTGGGAGGCACAGGGTTTCTTAGCAGGAGATGTAGAAAGTGGGGTGTGAGGAGCTGAGGAGGAGAGGGGTAGTGGGAGGTCCAGGGGGGGAGGAAGGGGGAGGACGTTTAGGTTGTCTGACAAGAGGAGGCCGAGGGGTGCGTTGAGGAAGGGGTGGAGGTCAGAGTATCAGGATTGAGGACGGCAAAGGGGTTATTTATGGAGAGGAAGGGGGTAGCAGGATGAGCAAAGGAAGGACGAGTGGGAGGAGGAGGAACAGGGAAAGAGAGGGTAGGAGAGGTTGTAGTAGGAGGATTCGGAAGAGTGGGATTGGAAATAAGCTGGGAGACGGGAGTAGGCGAAAAGCCTAGGCGGTGAGCTTCTTGGCGGGCTTCTCTCAGAGTTGAGCCCTTCTCAAATCTGATGAATATCACTTCTGATTCGAAGTGGTAGATAGGACAACCTCTGTAGAAAACGTTGTGGAAACCACCACAGTTAGCACATGTGGGCGACGTGGCAGGACATGAGGAACGAGCATGGCCAGGTTGAGCACAAAAAGCACAGCGGGCAGAGGATCGGCAGTGCTTGGCAGGGTGGCCAAAACGCCAGCATGTCTGGCATTGTCGAGGATTAGGGCAGTAAGGTTTAACTGGTAAGTGTTCCCCGCCAACATAAATGCTATCAGGGAGCATTTGCCTTTTGAAGGTGACTTTGGCAATGTTGGTAGGGTACTTTCGGCGGCCCCGGGGTGGGATGGTGTAGCAGTAAACTGCAGTGGCATCATAATCCTCTTCCAAAAGGTCGAGGAGGGGTTTTGCGCAGTTGGACCATTCTTTGTCATCGACTGGGCAAGCATGCAGGTGGATGGAAACAGTTCCGGTACAGGTGTTAAGATTAATGTCGGGCATGATGTAGAATGGGTTGCCGTCCAGGTCTTTAAGATCGAGCATTGCATGAGCTTGTTCTTCAGTGTCAACTATTACCAGGCGGGACCGATCGGCGCGGGTACGGAATGTAACCTTGCCGACTTGTCGTTGGAGACATTTCTGGAAACTGAGGGTGCAAGCAGAGTGAGGGGCGTCGCTGGGGACGATGAAGAAACTATCCCATTTGGCAGGACCAAAAAGAGTGCTAAGAGAGGGGTGAGGGTGAGAAGTTGATGTGCGTGGGCGTGAGGAAAAGGCGACCGTGTGGACTTTAGTTCTCCCGGAGGGAGGGATGTAGGGTGCAAGGGTAGCGATACAGGATGAAGAAGAGGACAAAGTTGTGGTTGGAGTGTCGTTTGGTGCTGAGGATGGATTCTGGATCTGGCTAGGGGGCTCGGGAGTACTAAGTGACTCCGAGGGTTGAGCTTGGGGTACAAGCATATCAGTATTCCGGGACGTAGTCAAAAGAGGAGCAGGGGTCGGTAAACCAGGGGGGATCATCAGGGTCATTTGGTAGAGGGGCCGGCCCTGAAGCCTCTATAAAGGTTGGATTATCATCATTGGCCATAGGGAGCCTGGAGTAAAGTAGGGGAAATAACTGGTCATCCTCTCAAGACCCCCATGAAGGGAAAGAGCAAAATTATAAGGGTATACCTTGCCCGTGGCACCCTGAGGCCGTTCTGACTGACCCGAAGCCAGCCTCATATCCCATCAGCACAGCTCTCACACCTTAGGAGGAAAGGGGGAAAGGAGGTACAAGAGGAGAGATAGAGGGAAGGAGGGGAAAAGAGACAGGAAAGGCCAGGCAAAATTAGTCAGACCGAGGACAGGGGCCCAAAGCCAAGGGAGTAACCAGGAGGTCATCCCCCGAGCGTCAGGTCCCAATCCCCGGGCCCGAAGCCCCCCCACGATGACAGCGGGCCTGAGAACGGGGGGGTACCAAGCTGGAGTTGGCCATACATCATTGCTGGGATAATGTGGCTATAAACACTCTACAAAACCATCCTGACGGTGTTCAAAGATACCTCGATGAGTGCCTGAAGCACAAGGGAAACATCATAAAGTACTAAATTGGGTGTTGAGTATTTTTAGGGGAGGCGGTAGCAGAGTGGTTACCATCACCGAGTGGCGTTCTCGAAGACCCGAGTTCGACCCCGAGTGAAACCCATAAATCCACTTATATTTCTGCCCCATCGAGTGGCCTAAGAACACCCACATGCCGTCCATTAACTCTACTTTCGATTGCGAGTGCATCAGAGGACACAGGGGGGCGGCATGAGCCTCTAAACACAGGCGTCACTATAAATATCCTGCCTGCGCCACCACGGGTGAGGGCCAACCATCACAGCCCTCAAGTGAGCCTCCAGGGCCTGCCATCCGAGCCCTGGAGGTCACTGCCTACAGACGCTATAGGCATAGATGTAAAAAAAAATAAAAAAATAAAACAATCTTTAATCAGTTTTGATGTCTGTAACCATAAAATTTTCTTTTTGTGATGCCTGTCTCAACTTTTATCCCAGACTGTATATGGAGTAAATCATTTAAAGAATTTTTTTTTTTTCATTCTGTGAGCCTGTATACATATGATATCTAATATCATATCAACTTCGTCTCTTTTATTTCCCTTAACAATTCAGTTACAGAAAAATTGTGCTAATATGTATGGCAAATTGATTTCTAGTCCCCATCCAGTGTACATAATACATATAATGGGTACAAGTTTGACGAGAGCCTCTAACATGGAATTTGGTGCAATGATTAAATTAGTAAATGAACCTTGCATAATACATGTCAAATCTCGCTAAATCATTACAATTCACCCAGATAACATGAACGATATGTTGCCTCAAAAGTGAAATTTAATACCACCAAATTCAGCCATAACTATGCAGTGTAATAAAATATGAACCTGGCAAATTTTCCAATTCCATTTAGCCTACCTTATATTCTAATTATATAAATAACAATTCTCTCTCTCTCTCTCTCTCTCTTTTCAAATTGATGTACATACTCAAGGATTGGTATTTTTAGCTGACAAATGAGTAATTACCGTCCCCTTTGAGTAAAGGGATGGGGTGTATGTGGTGTGTGAGGTCCAAACCTTACTCAAAGATCAGGCCTATCACCTCTACATTTTTTATCAGGAAGTGATAGCTGGCGGTCCCGAGTCCAGCGCGTTATCAAGACATGTTGAATAACACACACACACACACACACACACACATTTCAATAATGTGTCACGTAGCACATTTCCTTACCACCTGGCAGCAGACATCCTGCACCTCAGGAAAGGCTTTACTCTAGCTATAGCCTTTGAATTTATACACTCCAATATTAGTATTTCTGCGTGGAATAAGCATCAGTAACTAGAGTATTCAGCAAAAAATTCTTCAGAGATTTCTTAAAACCACAACCCAAAAATACACTGATTAAAACTTAATCTACCACACATCTAATATACTATAGGAGTAGTCGTGTGTCTATGTGTGTGGTGTGTGTGTGTGTGTGTGTGTGTGTGTGTGTGTGTGTGTGTGTTATGGGTAGCCGAAACTGTAAATTCAATTTTGATGAGAGTAGGTTCAAAAAATCGCAACTAAATCGTAGGTGGTAAGCGGCTCGGTCCCATGTCAATTGAATAATTTTGAAGGGGGGTTTTGGGCAAAAAACACTTTAGGAGTATTAGATTACAGGAAAAACTCTGCGGTAACGTCTTGCCGCATTCCACAAACTCAGTAGACTCATGGACGTTTGTGTGCGTGTGTGAGTGTGTGTGTTGGAATCACACGGAACACAAAGGGTTCGAATCACACGGAACGTGGTCTACCCCGAGGCACTTTGACCAGTGACCAACGACAGCAACAACACGATTGGTGTTTGCAACCACATGTTGTCTAATATACGTATACTACTATAAACATCAATACATGGGTCCGAAGGGCCCACAAGCACTTGTGTAGCCTATTACACACCTAATTTGAAATAAATTTCAACAAAAAACTGAAGTACAACAGAGATTCACTTCAGCTGTTAGACAAACTCTCCCTTATCATTACAAATGCACAAGAAACTGAGCATACATCACAAAAATACTGTCACAAAAATGGAATGTACATCACAAGCTGCACTCTTTTTGCAAAAAGAGCATGAGATAAAAACACATGCCATATCATCAACGGAACAACTATGCAGCTGAGGAATGTAAAAACCTGCATCACAAACCCTACTTAACTATACCTCCATAAACAGTAACAGTTGTTTTTCCACAACAATTACCTTTACCCTATGAAGCAATCATTTATCTTTAAGTCTAAAAAAAAAATTGTTCAATAACTTTTTTTTTTGCTTTTCATATCGGTTACAATTAAAAAAAATATACTGCTGCCATAATTACACATATTGGAATTTAGGGAGGTAGAGTTAACTTTTTCTGGTATTGAGCTTCACTTGTTCACTGAAACAAAGCTTATACTAAAACTGTTATGAAATATGGTTTATGTTCCATATTTCATAACAGTTTTAGTATAAATTCATCTGATGGGCGATACAGGTATGTCCTCATATGTAACGTGACTGAAGTACTATGGTTTATGCTAGCTCCTGATCACAAAAGGGAAAAGACTCTATTTAAGTACGAACGTTTGAGCACCACAACAGTAAAGCTGGAGATAAAACTGAACTTTCAGATGGAGATGTTCTCCATCTTAACATAAAAAGTTTTAATGGAGAAAAAATAAATATAATGATGGAGAACAAAATTACTACAACAGGACAAAGTAGGATGAATACATACAGGTGTTCCTTGCCACCAGAGGCAAGGCACATATTGCCTAGATCACACATGCAGTAAATTATTGTTGTATCATACTCTTGGTTACTACTATCTAGTATTACCAAACTTAAAGACATTACCATAAATTCACTTCAGCTTATTTCATGAGTTTTCAAGCATCTGTCTGTTGCAGGCTTGATGCTGCCGTTAAGTGAACAGGTAAGACGCTTTGATAAAGGACACAAGTTACTCAACATGAAGATGATGTCGAACACGTCTAAATGAGTAATCCCATAATGCAAGACATGGTATGCTCATTCAATTATCTTAAAAACTAAGCAATCTAAGCAATCCTAGTTTGCTGCCATTACTAATACACACTGTACATAACACTTTAAGCTGCTTACAAAAGCTGCCTGTCTGTCCTAGAATATAAACAGTTAAGTTTTACAACTGGCTGAAGGACTCAGTGCCCATCCTCCTAACATATATCTATTCGTCATTTACTTAAATGCATGCAAAATTTACACTCACTAAGTACTGGTGATAGGATGCAGACATGAACATGTGATCTTACTGATATAATAAACACTTGTAAATAAGCTGAGATTTCATATGAGGTTGAGTAACATCTATTGCTAATCTATAAAAAACACTGCGTAAAAATACAAACATAACATAACACAGATGCACAATATTTAAAATGTTACAAAATAAGAAGTTAATGAGCACAATATTGCTGGTCAGTTAAGTTATATATGTGGTATTATTGCACAGTGCTGGGGAGCAGGTTTAAGCTGCTCTACATTTCAGCTTTAATTTTGTCCAATCTTTCTTGCGATTGGTAACTGTTGTGCTGTTCTTTCCCAGCTATTATCACATTATCAGGCTATCATCCAGTCTCTGGTTGATCCTTAACATCTGTAATGTCCCTACAGCTTGTGTAGATGATAGACATGGAGGAACTTGATAGTATCCGTTATTTCGCATTATTTCATAACATTTCAGATCCCAGAGGCAATGTGAATTGCCCATTTCATTTTGATATCTCTTATTACAATTGATTATTGGTAAACCACTCCCTTTGCAACAATACCTAACAATAAATGTTTCTATAAAACCAAGTTAAAGCAAGTAGCCTACCTCTGTTGTCACTCAATGACTATGATCTTGATATATAAAACTTAAGACAGGCTATGAGACTCAAACATAGAGAACATCCTCAATCATGACATAATTATGAAAATACATGATTGCCTTGCTGCCATAATATTGGGGGGGAAATAACGGCTGCCAGCATGTGTACATAACAAAGCATTAGATTGTACCATTATGTGATTGTTTAGTCTCTCAACCAAGGCTCACAAGGGAACACAAGGGCGCTGGAACCCAAGGGTATCAGGGAGCCAATTAAAACAAACAAATAAATGAATGAATAAGCAAATATATGACAAGTGCAATAACGTTGTATTTTCACCACATACGTGTGGGCTCATACAGATGATGATCATTAAAGCCAGACATTTCCCAGATCTCAAAAAAATTTAATACAGTAAACCCTCGTTTTACAGACCTCTATATACTGTAATGAATTTCAGCTTTAACAAACTTTTTCTGCCAGTCTAATATTTGCGGGGATTTACCTAATAAGTTCGATAAATGTGAGGTTTGGTTCGGTCGTGGGCAGGCTGAACATGTATATGCAGGTCACTCGGTGACGGTGAAAACAGAGCTGACCTGGCGGATCAGTCTAACTTTGTCTGCACGATTGTAAACACCTCTCACGTCCTCCCGGGCCTCACCACAGTTTTAATTTCCCTGTATGCCTGTAGTATTTGTGATGGCTGCATGTACACTAAACTCTTGGCTATCGCGCATTCAGTTATCGCGTTTTACGGCTATCATGCATAACTAAATGTACCTCAACCTTCGGCTATAACGCATCAAGCTATTGCATTTTACAGCTATCATGCATACATATTTTTATTATTTTTATTTTGGCCTATAGCACTTGTAGGCAGAGACCTCCAGGGCTCGGATGGTAGGCCCTGGAGGTTCACTTGAGGGCTATAATGGTTGGCTTTCCGCCATGGTGGTGCAGGCAGGATTTTTAAATTGACACCTGTGATTACAGACTCGTGCTGCCTCCGTGTCCTCCGATGCACTCGCCGTTCGGGTTAGTGTTAATGGGCAGCATGTGGGTATTCTTAGGCCACTCGACAATTGCCAAAAGATTGTGGCACCTGGCGGGATTCAAACTCAGTACACCAAGCTTGCCACTTCTAGACCCTAACCACATGGGCACCGCCTCCCCTGAAGCTGAAATGTACCTCAACCCTCTGCGGTTTATGGTCTTAATGCACCACTGCCTGAATGCACCAACCCCTAGTCTGAATGCACCATGTATCTATCAGGTCCCAATCCACCACTCCCAGTGTAAATACACCAAACCTTATGGTCACAATGCACCAACTTAAGGCCTGTTGATATTCTAGTGTAGCAATGAACTAAAGGCCTAACTACTTGTTTTCTGGTAGTTTAAGAACTATTTATGAAACAGCTTGCTTCCTCAATCTCAACTTACACAATAGGCCTAACTGCCTGTTTACTGATAGTTTGTTTATCACTACATAGTTTAGAACTTATGAAAGCTTAAACACAATGTCTTCAATCAGTCGTAATTCTAGGAGTACAGAGAACACATCTCTGAGCCTTCAAGCCATTTACCATGAGTAACACAAGAACTAAGAACTAGATTAGCTTTCCATGTGTTGTGCATGAAGCAGAAGTGAGACCACGCCAGGAAGCCTTGCAGTGTGATAGCTGCAATGCTTGGCAGCACATAACTTGTAACTCTGGTTTGTAAAACAGCATTTTTCATACCTGTATCTGTGAGAGAATGAGTGTGTGAAATAAAGCCATGCTTTAGACGGCCAAGAAATTCCAAGGTAGCTTGCGTTGGCTTATTTAAAGATTGTGCATTTTTGCTGCAGGTATCACAAAAGAATTCTACAGGAAACTGAACAAGAGAGAGGTGGAGTTACCTGTGAGGGTTTGCCATAGGTGTTTTCTCAACAACCAACAGGAAATGAGCACTGAAAGCTTCACTGAAATCCCAATCACATGTATCACTTCAGAGGACTTACAATAACACCATCAAGCACATCAACTATAGATGACCCTTCAAAGAAGTTAACCGCACCAAGCTCATTGCCTTTCTTCAATGTCAGCCTGACTGTGGAAGAGGTCAATCAAGTTGTGGAGACATCCCTCACCGAACCAATCCCCACTGATAATGGTGGATGCCTCAACATCCTACCATGTAGTAGGACGAAGTTCAAGAAAGGGGGGTGATCTTATCACAGATAGCCTTGGATTCCAGGACGTCAAAAAGTGGGTGACGTCGGTATCAACGTCATGGATCTGCAGCGCCCGTACAAAGACAAAAAAGAACAGGTGTTTCGCTTGTGTCAGTCAGCAAGATAACACCTTCACCAGAAGTCCCAAAGAACACAACTATGAAGGCAGCCCAGGGGCACAACTTCAAGCTCTAGCCATATCTCTGGGTAAAGCAGCAACCTAGGAAGATGTTTATAAATCCCGACAGGGTTAAGGTGTGACCACTGCGGGAAAGTGAATTAAGTTCATTGTACACAGAAATGGTCAGAAATAGCGAATTTTCACCTCATATAACAAACAAAACTTGTTATATGCAAAAAGTTTGGATCCCTCGGATATACCGAATTATATATTCGGATATAACCACCCCCTTCACCACAAATGGAGGTGTACCCAGCTTCTTTCCTGTTAATACAGGAGTGAGGCAAGGGTGCGTCCTTGCCCCATCACTTTTCAACACTTGTATGGACTGGGTATTGGGCAAAGTTGTAGATCAAAGTAATTGTGGAGCATCCCTCGGCAATACCAAAATCACTGATCTTGTTTTTGCCGATTATGCAGTAATCTTTGCAAAGTCGCTGGAGGTCCTGATGATGGCTCTCGAGGCGCTGCACGAGGAGGCAAAGCCTTTGGGACTTGAGGTCTCCTGGCTTAAGACCAAGGTCCAGGTGTTTGGAGGCTTACTAGATGAAACAGTACAGTCTGTTCATGCGTGCGGCGAGTACATTTGAGATCTTGGAAAGTTTTACATACCTTGGTAGCGCAGTCCATAATGAAGGCGGGTCACGTCAAGAAGTCTTACGGCGGATTGGCATAGCCCACGGTGTTATGGACTCGCTCAGCAGGAGTATTTGGCGGTCGGTACCTGTGCAGGAGGACAAAGATCCGGATCTTCAAGTCGCTTGTGATCCCTGTCTTACTCTATGGTTGTGAGACATGGACACTAAATAGCAACTTGAAGAGACGAATCGATGCCTTTGGTAATAAGTGTCTTCGCAGAATCATGGGGTATCGCTGGGATGATTACGTGTCAAATCAGCGACTACACCGTGAGACTGAATCGAGGCCTATTACCTGCATAGTCCGTCAGCGCCAACTTCGGCTATATGGGCATGTGGCACGCTACCCTGAAACCGATCCTTCCCATCGGGTTGTATCTGTAAGAGCCAATCCAGCGTGGAGGAGGCCAAGGCTCGTGGCTGGGGCAAGTTAATGTTTCTTGTCGAGAGGTGCTTGGTATGGGAAGGGAGCCTGCATGGGGACTCGCGCGTGGTGACCCCTGGGAGTGGCGTCATAGGGTGGGCGAGGCGACGCGCCCCCCGGCGTATGCCCCCAATGATTGATTGATTCACCCCAAATGGTTTGTTAAAGTGAGGGTTTACTGTAGCTACTGGGACATAGGTTAGTAGTGTTCATTTTCAGGACTTATTCCACCCAGCCTCTTACAGTAACTTAAAAGTCCATTATTATCACATATGTTCAAGGCAAGTTTCCCTAATGTTGACAACAAATGTCTGACATTGACATTTTCCTATAGATAAGGATGCATGGCACATCAATGAAATGTTCCTATAGGTATAGACTAGAGTGTTTATGTTCCTATATAGGTATGGATGTATGACATACTAATGGAAAGTTCCTATGAGTATGGATGTTCCTATGGCATATTAATGGAATAATCTTAAAGATGGCGGTAAATTAATTCAATGCTGTTTGTATGCAGAGAAACCTGAAAGTTGTGTGCAAAAGTAAGGTGATAGTATTTGAGAAAGGAAAGAGTGGAGTAATTGAGTTTAAAGATCAATATATGATGAGTAAAATAATGTTGGATGAACAGATAATGGAGGAGGTAAATTAATTAAAGTAAACATAGACATCTAGATAACCAGAGAGTTGAAGTACATGATCATGCAGCTAGGCAAGATGCTATCAAGTGATGATGATGGCAGCAAGAAATTCATGTGGTTTCAGCAAGAAGTGAATGTAAACAACCCGTGGGTGCTTCCATTTGTACATCCTCTTTGGTTGGGATTGAGAGTGCACCTGGTTGTCTTGCCACTGCACAAATGCAGCCTCATTGTTTGTAAACTTATTTCAGACCTATGAATGAAATTAAGTTCTGCTTCAAATCACTCACATAACATCGCACAGTATGGTCACTCAATACCCATACACCATCAAGCACATTCTCCTCATCAATAGGCAGTGTACCCTCGTGTACGGTGTATACATACTTGATGCACTGCTTCCTAACTAAACATTACTCTGCACCACGATGAACTTTCAATGTGCAAGGTGTTTGGTTTACGTACATTCTATATATGCATATACAAAGACAGGTCACCAACTACTACTAACCCAAATAGCAAAATCAGGTTTCAAAAGTTGGTGAGCCATGCATAATTAAGATAATGAACAGTAGAATGAAAGCAGCCTATTCCCTCTAAACAGCCACTTAAAAAACTATACTGTGTACACGCTACAAAATTAATGTCTACAAATATTGCACAAGGGTTCAAACTACAATTCTTTGAATATCAAAATGCTGCACAGCCATTCTGTCTACTTTCTATAGCAAACCATGTGTTAAAATTGTAATGAATACACTATCTTTCTGGCTGCTACAATTGACAGTACTTCACTAAATGTAAGTTATCACTTTATCCAACATTCTGCATCACCTCTAAAAGACACCATTGTCAATGCTTGCGGTTAGGCAGTGAGTGTGGGTGACTGCACGTCCCTCTGTATCGCCTTGAGAGGGCGGTTGCACGGCCCTATATGTTTCCATATTCTAAACTGGATTCAGAAGAAGAGGGAGACAGCTGTGGGTACTGTTCAGGCACAGGGTGGAGGTACGGATTCGGTCGTCGCACAGGGATGCCATAGTAGTCATCAGTATCCTCCGCCGAAGTGTCTCCCCCTCCCCAGTCCATCCCGGTGGCTGACCGCTCAGTAACGAGATGCTTGAATTCTTGAATGGATTCATTGAGTGACCACAACTGACATAACAGGGACATGTCCAACTGCCTGAGACCAACCTGAAACACAAACAGGATGCTAAATACATAGATAATGATAAATGGTACATATACCTTTACCCTATCCAGGTATGGTCCTTACTGCAATTCCTTGACTGAATACAATTTTTTTTCTCTTTAATGATGCTGAGACTCCATAAGAAAACCACCTAAAGATGTGACTCATCTTCGAGTCTGTTATATTTCTTCACATACACGTACATAGAGAAAAATCTGTTACATGCACAGGCATATTGAATAAAATATCTGAACACCACTTCCATTGGAAGAGAAACTTAATTGCTTCTCTTCATACCTTGCTTTATGTAAACAAAGTGCAAATTCATGAATATACCTTGGAATGATAGTTGTGTACACATTAGGTTATAGATGTTTCGTATTATGTACATATTACAAGGGGCATTCAATAAGTTTTGGCATCTCACACACCATTACTCAAAGAATGAAATCATGTTCTCTCACCCTCGAGCTGCCTAGCAGGAAATACATATACGTACGCACGCACAACCCTCGTTTTCCCGGACTAATAGGCGGGAGCACTGGTCCGGGAACTGCAAACGTCCAGGAATCGCAACAGTCCGAGGCCATTACCCACCCCCGGACGTTTATCCTACTCTAGTATTTACTGTCTGGCAACCGACAATATCAATTACGCCGCCGCAGACTTTTACGTCACTTTGTTGTTGTTTTTAGGGCTGCGAGGATCCCTTGGGGAACACTATGAGCCCTGGTGATGTCCTATGATGTCCTATCATAGGACTTCACCAGGGGCACAAAATGGTGTCTTATCACAGGCGCTGCAGTTGACCTGTCTTCCTCAGGAAGGCACAGGTGAGGCGGATGACAGCGTGTTGCCGGGAGGGGTGGATGCCAGCCGCCGCCAGCAGGGTGGGCAGGTCAAAGGTGGCGACGTTCAGGGTGAGGAGTTGAGAGCGTAGCACTACACGGTGGGAGTGGAAGTGCGGACACTGCAGCAGAAAGTGTTCAATAGTCTCAGAGACGTTCCTGCACCAGGGGTAGAGGGGGTCAGGGGACTGACGGAGGCGGTGCAGGTGAAATGTGAGTGTCGTGTGCCCAAATGTAAACAATACGACCGCTGAGCATGCTGCCACCTGGCGGGAGGCCAGCTGCCGCCAGCAGGGTGGGCAGGTCAAAGGTGGCGACGTTCAGGGTGAGGAGTTGAAGGCGTAGCACTACATGGTGGGAGTGGAAGTGCGGACATTGCAACAGAAAGTGTTCAATAGTCTCAGAGACGTTCCTGCACCAGGGGCAGTGGGAGTCAGGGGACTGACGGAGGCGGTGCAGGTGAACCGTGAGTGTCTTGTGCCCAAATGTAAACAATACGACTGCTGAGCATGCTGCCACCTGGCAGGAGGCGCGGACTGACCAGGGGTGACAGGAGACGCTCGAACCACCGGACAACTTTGTCGATTTACGGACTGGACCAGGCATTTATACGGGACTTTGACATATCCCCGGACCTCGGATTTTGACCGGCAAATCCGATATCCAGGAAAACGAGGGTTGTGTGTACTTTACAAGTGTTTTGCATGCCAGACATCTTCATAGTGTGGGAAATAAAATGCCACTTTTTGTCTCAAAATGGAGTCTCCTGGCCAGGATCAATCATTGGGGGCATACGCCGGGGGGCGCGTCGCCTCGCCCACCTTACGACGCCACTCCCGGGGGTAAGTAACCACACGCGAGTTCCCATGCAGGCTCCCTTTCCATACCAACTCTCGATAGGAAACATCAACTTGCCCCAGCCACAAGTCTTGTGGGCACCCCCTTGGCCTCCTCCATGCCAGATTTTCTCTCACAGACAAAACCTGGTGGGAAGGATCGGTTTCAAGGTAGCGTGCCACATGCCCATATAGCCAAAGTTGGCGCTGACGGACTAGGCAGGTAATAGACCTCAATTTTGTCTCACGGCACAATCGCTGATTTGAAACGTAATCATCCCAAAAGTATCGATTGGCCTCTTCAAGTCGCTATTTAGTGTCCATGTCTCACAACAATAGAGTTCTGCATGCCAGACATCTTCATAGTGTGGGAGGTGGGATGCCACTTTTTGTCTCTGTCTCAAAATGGAGTCTTCTGGCTAGGGTCAATTATTATGGGCATACACTTAGGGGTGCGTCGCTTTGTTCACCATGCGCGACTCCCCATGCAGGCTCCCTCCCCATACCAAGCAACTCTCGACAGGAAACATCAACTTGCCCCAGCCACGAGCCTTGTGGGCCCTTCAGTGATCAGTGACTATGCAGGTCAATTGCCTAATTCAGTCTCATGGTGCAATCGCTGATTTGACACGTAATCATCCCAGTGATACCCCATGATTCTGCGAAGACACTTATTGCCAAAGGCATCGATTCGTCTCTTCAAGTCGCTATTTAGTGTCCATGTCTCACATCCATTGAGTAAGACAGGGATCACAAGCGACTTGAAGATCCGGATCTTTGTCCTTCTGCACAGGTACCGACAACGCCACGTACTCGTGCTGAGCGAGTCCATATCACCGTGGGCTATGCCAATCCGCCATAAAACTTCTTGACATGACCCGCCATCATCATGGACTGGGCTACCATGGTATGTAAAAATTTCCAAGATCTCAATGTCCTCGCTGCATGCATGAACAAACTGTACTGTTTCATCTAATAAGCCTCCAAACACCTGGACCTTGGTCTTGAGCCAGGAGACCTCAAATCCCAAAGGTTTTGCCTCCTCGTACAGCGCCTCGAGAGCCATCACCAGGACCTCCAGCGACTCAGCTAAGATTACTGCATCATCGGCAAAAACAAGATCAGTGATTTTGGTATTGCCGAGGGATGCTCCACAATCACTTTGATCTACAACTCTGCCCAATACCCAGTCCATACAAGTGTTGAAAGGTGATGGGGCAAGGACGCACCCTTGCCTCACTCCTGTATTTACAGGAAAAAAGCTGGATACACCTCCCCCACACTTCACAGCACTCTCAGTCCCAGAGTACAGGCCAGTCATCAAACCAATAGCCCTTGCAGGAATCTCGCGAAGTCGCAGAAGATCCCAGAGTGACTTACGATGCACTTCAAACGCCTTTTTGAGATCAACATAGGCTGCAAGCATCCCCTGTTGAAACTCATGTTGGCATTCCACCAGGACACGGAGCGCTAGGATACGGTCCGTTGTTAACTTACCAGGCATGAACCCAGACTGCTAATGTGTCTGATGCTTCAGCAGATGACTGCGGATCCGTGTCAACAATAGATGGGCAAGCACCTTGCCTGGCTCACTGAACAGTGTAATACCGCAGTAATTGTTGCAGTCCTGACAGTCCTCTTTCCCTTTCCCTTTCCAAATAGAGACGAACAGCCCCCTTTTCCAGTCAGGAGGAATGGTAGCAGATTGCCATACGGCAGTCAAGACCAGCGAATCATGGCCTCACCCCATGGAAGAGAAATGAAAACAGTAGTAAAAGATGCAAAATCTGAATGCAGAAAGGTATTCAGTGGGGTACCACAAGGATCCGTTTTGAACATAAGAACATAAGAAAATAAGGAAGCTACAAGAGGCTGTGAGACCTACACGAGGTAGTTCCTGTTACTTAACACTACCTACATCCACCTTTCATCCCCATCCATGAATTTATCTAGCCTCCCTTTGAAGCTCTCTAATGACTCCGCACTAACTACCTGTCTACTGAGTCCATTCCAATCATTTACCACCCTATTTGTGAACCAATTTTTCCCTATTTCTTATATAAATAAATATATATATATATATATATATATATATATATATATATATATATATATATATATATATATATATATATATATAATATATATATATATATATATATATATATTATATATACCGTATTTGCTGGCGCATAAGACGCAGTTTTTTCCCTTAAAAAGGAATGTAAAGTTCACCCTGCGTCTAATGCGGCCATATTAGCGAATGAGAGGTCGGGCAGAGAATGCAGAACAGCCGGTGGTGTATTACTAAGGGGGTCTGGAGTGATCTGTGTTGAGCAGTAGTTCACTGAGCACAAATTTGTGACTGAGTTATCAACAGTAATGCATAATACTAAGAAAAGGTTGGAGTTTAAGAGAAAACAAGAGCTGGGGCAACATGATAAGCGATTGTTGCTGCCAAGATGGCCGTGTCAGATGTAAACATCATCCACCATGCTGCTCTCCATTGTAAAACGTCTGATATCTCAGGTCTGCCACTTCACCTGGGATACTTCACTCGGCGACGCCCTCTGTACACCCACCAGGGGTCATTACCGCTCAGACTCCTCCCCGCACCCATGGAAAAGACAAACATCCCGCATAATAGATGTCACCTTAACCCGCATTCGATTCGGGCCACACAAGTTGACAACAGTTGGGATATGATAGAAGGGAGGCAGAAAATGGTGATGGAATATTCGCTCGGACTGAGTATTGTTGATAAATGGAATAGTGAAACAAAGAGCGTGTTAAAGTTGTATTTGTAGGAGTGTGAGCGGTGAGAGGGAGGTGTAGTATCTTGGGGAGTTTGTCTATACACACAAGGATGGAGAAAGGGCGTCGTGGCTTTGTAGTTTATTTGACAGCGAGTCATTGTACAACGTGGGGACAAGAGGTGCGCGGCGTGTGTGTCTCTGTGTGTCCTGTGGCTGACTGAATTACCTGGCTGGTGCTGCAGTTGTGTCGGCGAGGACAAGTCGTGTCGGCGAGGACAAGTCAGGTCAGCGTCAGGTCACCCTCTAATCCTGGTTCCAGACAGGGACCTAAGCTGATGCAGGTGTGTATGTGCGTGTGTGTGTGTTAGCGCCGCTACAGTGGTAAGCAAGGTGCAATAGGAGACAGCATAGGCTTTTGTACCAACTCGACCCCTCAATCCTCACCCCTGTACCTCTACGGATAAGGAAACTGTATGAAAGAGTGCTAGTAAAAAGGCCGCAACGGTCAGACGGTGTAGACGGGACAAAAGTCTTTCACACGGTACACCAAGACCAAGACCCATCACGGCGCCACACCGTCCGCCTCAAGGCCGAATCACACCATACCATCATGGTGACACGGCACCGTCTCATCACATCCGTTAGAATTTCTTATATTCAAACAAATAGACGTGTTACACTAAAAGCCGGTTCCCACTAGCCCGCTTGTACGGCCGCCGTACAACAACAATGAAAAACAATGACATCACAATGACTGTCACAAAAAAGTCGACCACACCGCCATACCGCTGTACGGCTGCCGTACAAAGTTAAAATCAAGTCATCTCTCCGCTCGAGCGGAGGTGCAAACTGTGCCCAGTTACCACAAATACCACTCAAGCGGTGATGATGGTGACATCATTGTTGGGCGGTGTACGGCAACGGCGTCCGTAGAAGCGGGCTAGTGGGAACCGGTCTTAAACGGTGCGCCGCCGTCACGGCTCCAATACATCACTGTCCTGTCACGTAACGGTTTTTGGGGAAGAATATTTTAACGTAATGAGACTGTGCCTTGCTGATAATTGTCGTTTTCTCAAGGCTTTATGTACCCAAAACAGTGTCTTTTAGAGTTCAACTCCTGTTCTTCATCCAACAGAAGTGCTATTAATGCAAATTTCTTCAACCATAGCCTCACCATGTCTGCTTATTAGAGGGTGAGCAGGAACTGCCGAAAATGACGGAACCGTGACGAATAGTGTGAATACAAGGCACGGCTAACGAAATGCTGCCGTGATTTCAGAGTGTCGCCTGTACCTTCCTGAAGAAGACTAATCAACCCTCGCGACTGATAGATTCATAGGTGTAAACCAGGGCAAATATTGTCGATCCCGACAACGGTGCCCTTCAACAATTACAACAATAACAACAAAGTAGAGATGGTTACAACCCCCTCAAAGCTGGGGGTGAGGCCATGATCTGCGGGTTGCATGCTGTCCTGACTGCTGTGTGGCAATCAGGTACCATTCTTCCTGACTGAAAAAGGGGGCTGTTCATCCCTATCTGTAAAGGGAAAAGGGACCGTCAGGACTGCAACAACTACCGCGGTATTACACTGCTCAGCTTGCCAGGCAAGGTGCTTGCCCATCTATTGCTGACACTGATCCGCAGTCATCTGCTGAAGCATCCGAGACCTCAGCAGTCTGGGTTCATGCCTGGTAAGTCGACAACGGACCACATCCTAGCGCTTTGTGTCCTGGTGGAATGCAGGCGTGAGTTTCGACGGGATGCTTGCAGCCTATGTTGATCTCAAGAAGGCATTTGACTCAATGCATCATGATCAATGCACTCTGGGATCTTCTGCGACTTCGCAGGATTCCTGCAAGGACTATTGGTTTGATGACTGGTCTGTACTCTGGGACTGAGTGCTGTGAAGTGTGGGGGAGGTGTATCCAGCTTCTTTCCTGTGAATACAGGAGTGAGGCAAGGGTGCGTCCTTGCCCCATCACTTTTCAACACTTGTATGGACTGGGTATTAGGCAAAGTTGTAGATCAAAGTGATTGTGGAGCATCCTTCGACAACACCAAGATCACTGATCTTGTTTTTGCCGATGATGCAGTAATATTTGTTGAGTCGCTGGAGGTCCTCATGATGGCTCTCGAGGTGCTGCACGAGGAGGCAAAGCTTTTGGGACTTGAGGTCTCCTGGCTCAAGACCAAGGTCCAGGTGTTTGGAGACTTACTAGATGAAACAGTACAGTCTGTTCATGCGTGCGGCGAGGACATTGAGATCTTGGAAAGTTTTACATACAATGGTAGCGCAGTTCATAATGACGGCGGGTCACGTCAAGAAGTCTTACGGCGGATTGGCATAGCCCATGGTGTACACAACAGCTGTCGGATATGAGAAATAACACATGGGGGTCTGGGGGGGCGAAACCCCCCAGTGAGGTTAGGTTACGTAATCAATTCCCGGGTTAGGTTAGTTAACTAGCAGGGGGTCTTGGGGGGTGCAGCCCCCAGTTATGTCAGAAGAGCATTGGTCAAAAGGTAGTATTGGTTGAAACTGCATTTTACCTAAAAGAGTATGTGGAGGATAAAGGAATGTGGATTGATGGGCAAAGATGTCTGAGAAGAGTAGGTACACTTGAATGGTATGTGAGTAAAGCGAAAGTTATGAATGAATGGTTCAATGATGGAAGCTGGGATAGTGAGATGTTATTCTAGGCAAGTTCAAGACCACTGGTGTATGGTAGGGTGTATAGATGGATGAATGTAGGGAGCAAGCTGTGTAAGATGAGCTAGGGATGAGGGGGTGGATGAGACTTGGTACTGTACGGCAGGAGATATGATAGGGAGAGAAGAGCTGTTATATGTATATGTGGTTATGAATGAGGGAGGAATGGCCAAGTGGAATGAAATGCAACTGTTATAATTAAGGTATTAACAGGGTTAATGATTTATACTTGTAAATATAATTTATAACGGAAACGGACTACTGCACAATATAGTGAGACAAAAATAATAGCGAAAAAATTAGCTGTAAGGCTTGTGGAGCCCGCCAACTCCTGCAGAATATTAACCGGCAGGGCTATGAAAGGCAAATTGTGGGGTTAAAGCACATAAAAATCACTAGAATGCAGGCTTTCATTTCAACCTAACCCAACTCTTGTAATATGTCAAGTCGGTATTATTTCGGTGCTCAGCTGGGGGGAATCACCGCCGCTCATTCACTAACCTAACCTAGACATTAGTCAACTGGCCAACATAACCTAACCTAACTGTTCAGGCTATTGCTGGTATTTAATCCCGGAATACAGAAACAAGGGTAAAATAGGAACACTCGCCGACGAAAAAAATTGAAACACCCGTTGACGTCGGCGAGAATTCCTATCAGCGACAGTTCCAGGTATTGTCTAGTTACTTGGATAATGTATCCCATTAACCCCTTCACTGCGGATATCAAATTCATAGGCCTACCCCCCATGAGCGGCAGGCTTAATTAAAATATAAAATAATTATTGATCATATTTTAAAGTGCCTAAATGAATAGGATGCTCATTCCATACCAGAAAATCTATGTTTCGTCTTGGTGGAGGCTACCAGCTAAGTGAAGAGTTATGTCAAAGTGCAGCAACAGGGCCGTGACCGGGCTGCCAGACGCACAATGAAACTACTTACTACTCAACATAATACAGCTTATTTGGTACATAAATGCTTCATTCATGCATTCATTCATTCATTCATACTTCTGTTTTATATCCATCAAGAATATATTGAATATCTTGACTATTTAGCCTCGCCATTGAAGTAGAGGGCGCGGCAGCGTCAACACGTCGTACTGTACCGCTTGACCTTATTAGTCATACTAACTCATTCAAGCAGAAAAAGAGGTTCTATTATATCGCAACACTTGACACTGTTGCCTATACACAACGAATGACACATACAAGCCTATCACAACGAATATTTACCCATAATATCATTGAGCGCGCAGTTTAAATACAGAAACCATATATGTACCAGCCGCAGTGAACCCTTAAATACCTGAGAGACCGTATTTGTACCAGCCGCAGTGAAGGGGTTAATAATACCCACCCTAAAATGGGTAGGTATTAGTTTGGTAGTGGGCTTTCAAAAGTCCTAGGATTCTTACCTACATCATCGTGTAGATTACTTCATTCTGAGTATTTTGAACCCCATTTCCCATGTTACAATTGAATAATAATGGCGTTACATGTGCGTACTACCGAAAATCTACCGTTATTTCAGCCATAAACGGTTAAGTTAGGTTAAATCAGATTAGGTTAGGTTAGGTTAGAGATAGGGTTTGGTTTAGTAACAGATGATATCAAGAAAATAAAAATAAAAATTCAATAATATATGGCAGTGCGAAGAGGCGTTTACGGGGCATCCCCCATACCTGTAAACAAAAATTTATTTCCAACAAAAAAGAGTGCCATATTCATTCAATACACATCAAAATGATTCAGGAAAACTAAGTTTCGGCCTCGAAATCGTTGAAAGCCCACTACCGAAATTTTACTAATGGGGTATCAATCAATCATTGGGGACATACGCCGGGGGGCGCGTCGCCTCGCCCACCCTATGACGCCACTCCCGGGGGTCACCACGCGCGAGTTCCCATGCAGGCTCCTTTCCCATACCAAGCAGCTCTCGACAAGAAACATCAACTTGCCCCAGCCACGAGCCTTGTGGGCGCCCCCTTGGCCTCCTCCACGCCGGATTGTCTCTTACAGATACAACCCGATGGGAAGGATCGGTTTCAGGGTAGCGGTAATGGGGTATAAGTGGCAGCTATTAATCATTCAAATCATATATAATTATTCGCGCTGGCTAAAACTGTAAAATTATAATCCTTTCCCGCCCTTATTAGTGTTTTTATTTCTCTCCAGACATTCATAAATCCCTTCAGATATACCTCTAAAACGTAATTATAAAGTGGGGGAGTTACCCCCATTAACCTCCCCTCACCCCACCTAAAGTCTTAAATGACCCCCCAAAATAATACTAACCTAACCTCATTATAACCTTATCTAACCAGGCTACCAATAACCTCCTAGCGAGATCTAAGAGCAGGAAAGAACTAGAATTTTACCAGGTTAGGTTATATTGATAGTTTGTAATTTGTTGTGTGGGGACGCGCCAGGAGGTTATATAGTGAGCATACGTCTTCAGTCTTCAGATATTTCCCTTGGGGAGGCATGATATTTGTTTACATTCTGACTGCATTATGATTGGCTAACAATCTCAAAGGTTGATGAAATCTTTCTTCTGATTGGCCAAGCAAGTCAGCTGAGTTCCAGTCCTCATGGTCGGAACGGAACGGAACGAGCTTGAAGATCACATCATTGTGAGCTAAGAACATTCGGACGATCGTTTGAAAATACATTTTTATGGTGTTCGTAGCCCAAGATCTAAGATGGCCGCTAAGAACACTCAAAGATGATCTTAGAGGCGGAAAGTTACGAACATTCGAACATCCAGCCCCTGGTGGTAAATGATACATCAACACTAGCAGACGATAGGTGGTGCTGTTGGTGCCAATCTGCCGAGGTGAAAGTTGCCGCGGAACGGCTCCCGCTAGTCTTGGCGGCAGTCTTATTCCAACATTAGTCTTGGAAGACGCATGAGTATTTTTCAGGGTACTTTTTAGGAAAAAAAGTTCATCTTTTAAGCCGTACGATACGGTAAGCGCCTAATATATCATATTACCTTCTTTCCAGAGTTGGAGCCAGCAGTCACTGCCTACCGGAGCTCCTGGCTGGGATAACAAGCCAACCCCCATGGCAGCGGGCCGGGCAGCCCCCTCATGGCCACTCTTCCCCCTTATCCCCGAAGCGTAGCAGCCTGCTGCGCCCCCCCCCCACACGGAGAGTGTATCCTGCTGAGTGCCCCGCACTCCTCGTCAGGATGGACAAGCCAGACCTCGTGCCGCACGCCAGCAGCACGGACACTCTCCTCTCTTCCGGGAACGGCGAGTGTGGCCATGCCCCTCGCCTCCCGTCTTTTTGCCCGCAGCCTAGCGCCGCCGCGCTGCCGCACTAGGCTGCCACCGATCAACGCACTCCACCTCTGCGACATCAAAGCATCTCTCTGACGGGCTCAAGCTAGCCCGTGGTCCTCCCCTGCTGGAGGCCCGATAGACAAACAACAACAACAACCTTCTTTCAATCTCTCCACTTTGTCCTTATGCTTCATTATTCACGATGTGTGTGTGCGTGTGTGTGTGTGTGTGTGTGTGTGTGTGTGTGTGTGTGTGTGTGTGTGTGTGTGTGTGTGTGTGTGTAATTACCTAGTTGTTATATACAGGAAATGAGCTACACTCGTGGGGTCCCATCTTCATATCTCATTTGGTCAAGTTTATCCTTAAACTCAGAGATACACTCTGCTTCTACTATATCATTATCCAGGTCATTCCACGGATCAATAATCTGGTTTGGAAAACTGTATTTCTTAATATCCTTCATGCATTTTGTCTTTTTCAGTTTTTTTGTGTGTCCCCCTGTGATGCCCGTGTTCATCACAAACATGTCCTCTTTGTCAATTCTCTCCAAGCCTGTTATTTCTCTATACATTGCTATTAGATCTCTTTTCCTTCTTTCCTCCAAAGATGGAGGCAGAAGTTCCTGCAGTTCCCCAACTTCCTGCAGTCCTAACTTGTCCAATCTCTCTTCGAATGTCAACCAACACAGCCAGACTAGGAATCAACTTTGTTGCTGCTCTTTGTATTCTTTATATCTTTCTTCTTGTGTAGGGACCACACCACCATAGCATATTCTAGTTTAGGGCGGATCATGGCCGCAAAGATCTTTTTCATCATATCCTCATCCATGTGAACAAACGATGTTCTGTTATTCATCAGGAGCTTATATGTGGCACCAACTATCCTGTTAATGTGTTTTTCTGGAGATAAGTTATCTTGAATTATTACTCTGAGGTCTTTCTCTTCCTTGCCTTAATGATAATCTTATTTCCTAATTTGTTACTGTAACTTATCCTCTTTGAACTTCTTCCAAATTCTACATTTTTGCATTAAATCCATTTCCCACTCCTGACTTCATTCATGTATCTTATCCAAATCCTTCTGTAGCAATGTGCAATCTTCCTCCTTTTCTATCTTTTTCATAATCTTACCATCATCCGCAAATGAACTCGCATAATGTTTTAATCCATCTGCCATGTCGTTAATCAAGAACATAATCGGTGCCAACACTGAGTCTTGCGGTTCACCGCTTAAGACACTCCTCCACCCCGAAACACAGTCCTTAATCACATTTCTCATCTGTCTCCCTTTCAGAAAAAATTTCAGCAATTTAAAAATATTTCCATCCAGTCCACCTTCGTGTTTCAATTTCCAGAACACCCTTTCATGAGGTACCTTGCCAAAGGCTTTTTTTAAATCCAAATAGACACAATCCACCCATCCATCTCTTTCTTGCACCACATCAATTACTCTGGAATAGAAACATTGCAAATTGGAGAGTTTCCAGCTCTGTAGCCAAATTGGCTGCCTCATAATATTTCCATCTCTTCCTGGTTTCTGGTTCCTCTTTGTAGGTTCCTGGCACATCTGTCTCTTATTATTTTCTCTCATAATTTGGCTACAACACTGGTAAATGACACTGGTTGATAATTCTTTACTGCCTCCTTTATAAATCGGAACTATATTCGATCTTTTCCAAACTTGTGGGACTTTTCCTTCCCTTAATGAGCACATAATTATGTTGTGTATTTTATCTAATTGCTCTTTACACTCTTTCAAAATCCAGTTAGATATTCTGTCTGGGCCATGGGCTTTACTTACATCTTGTGCCTCCAACATTTTCAAGATCTCTCGCTTTTCTACTTCTATATTGCTTAGGCTTCTTTTCACCCCCTCTCTTCCCCCAAATTTTTTCTCTCGTAAAGACCTCTTCAAAACACTGGTTCATAACTTCAGCTTGTGCATCTGGTTTATGGTATACTTTTCTTTTTGATCTTTGCTTGTCAATTCCGTGCTTTTGCTTTAGTTTACCATTAACAAAACTGTTATACAATTTTGGTTCATTTTTACATTTCTCTACAAAAATACAAATTTCAAAGTTACTTTCCTCTTCCCTTCAGACTCTCACATATTCGTTTCTGGCTCTCTTGTATTTTTCGCCTGTTTGAACATTCATCTTCTTTCTCCATCTGTTCCATGTAACATCTATTTCCTTTTGCTATTTCACACTTTTTATTAAACCAGTCCTTCTTCCACGTCTTCTTTCCTGTTAGCCTTGGCACAAACTTCTCAATGGCTGTATCATAGATTTCCATAAAATTATTCCATTTACTTTGCACACTTTTTGCCTGCTCAAATGGTTCCCAGTTACAACTGGTAAAGTACTGTCTTAATTATGTAGAATTAGCCTTCGCAACGTAAAATCTTCCTTTCCAACCTTTCTCATCTTTCGGTATCTCACTTTCTTCTACAATTGTTAATTCAAGTACTGCTTGATCGTTATTTCCAAATGGTGACAGGTAATCTAGATTGCTGAGTATGCCTATTTCTCTGGTGAAGATAAGGTTTAGTCTGGCTGGGGTGTCTTCACCACGGAATCTTGTCTCTTTATCCACCCACTGTATCATCATATTATCCATAACTAGATTCAACAACATGTTTCCCCATGAGTTCTCACCACCTTGAGCAGTATATATTCCTCCCAATTCACCTCTTTACAGTTAAAGTCCCCCATCAAAATAAATTTATAACTTGTCACCACTAATTTACTTATCTGTCTAGTGGTATCAGTCAACATTTCCAGATACTCATCCCTGTTCCAATATCTGGTTTTTGGGGGTACATAAACCACAGCAAAGTCTCTCCTGCTCTCTCTTCCGTTATCTATACTCACGTTAATAATTTCAGCGGTTCCTTTCCTACTTCTATATTTAATACTTTCAAGTTCCTTTTTATAACTATTATCACTCTACCTCCATCTGTGTTGGTACGATCTCTTCTATACAGATTGTAGTTCCCTTAGCCCAGTTGCACTTCCATATCAATGTTCAATTTTGTTTCCACTAAACACAAAACATCTGGTTCCTTAACTCTTGTAAGAAATAATTAATTTATAGCTGTGCTGAAATGACCCCATCCACATTACCATATACAATTTTCAAACTCCTTTCACTGATTTCTTACCCGTAGGTATTACTTGAGGCGCTTATTTCAGGAAGTCGATAAGCACCACAAATAAAAAAACTGAGAAAATGGCTTCAAAGTTTTTCAATGTTCAAAAAGTCATATCTTTTAAACCAACCATTATGCATGAAAACGTAGCTGATTGTCTTGGCTATCGACGGATGCCATTAAAAGTAATAAACGTTATCGGCATTTGGAATGAATAAGCGTCTAATGTGACTCTCTCCATTTTTAATATCATCCCACTCACTAGACCTCATAAAATGATTCATAATAAATCAAATATTTTCCATGATGCAATGAAAATAACGGCAAATTGCTAAAGCATGTTGGAATAACGGCAAACATAAAAAAAAATCATAGCATTGTTTTTTTGTTTTTTTTACATTTGTGCCTATAGCGCCTGTAGGCAGTGGTGACCCAGGGCTCGGATGGTAGGCTCTGGAGGTTCACTTGAGGGCTGTGATGGTTGGTCCTCGCCCGTGGTGGCGCAGGCAGGATTCTTATAGTGACGCCTGTGATTAGAGGCTCATGCCGCCCCCGTGTCCTCCGATGCACTCGCAATCGAAGGTAGAGTTGATGGGCAGGGCATGTGGGTATTCTTAGGCCACTCGACGGTGCAGAAAGGTTTTGGGTTTCTTCGGGGATCGAACTCGTGTCACCGAGAACGCAGTCGGAGACGCTAACCACTCCGCTACCGCCTCCCCTAGGTAGGTAGATAGGAAGGTAACAGAATAAAACAATATAGGTAGGATGAACGTGAACGTGCTTCGTGATGTAGGCGTTTTGCAATGCAGTCACCTAGTTCCCAAAACTTCCCAAACACAGACTCACGCGCTAGGGCAGGAATTTTATCGAAACACCCATCACTGCATGGTGGGCCTACAGATCTTGCCTTCACAATATTACCGGAATGAAGACTGGTATAATCTTGCCCCAAATTTCTTTGTTTTTTGACAACATTTTTTGACCAATGCTGTGGGTTGCGCTTCTTTGGTATGCCAGATGATGTGCTAGGCTGCTTGACAATACTATCGATATCATTCATGGTAGCACACAACACTGTACGCCAACGATAAAGTCACGAAATTGAAAGAATGTTCCTCAATGCACACGTGCTACGTGGTGTTGGAGGGAGGGACTGGAAGCACACCGAGGTGTGTACTGGAGAGTGTTGTTACGCGCACTGTGATTGGCTGATGATCGGCCAGACACATTATGTAGGACGTGATTGATTCTGCGCGGCGACCATATTTAAAGATATGTAGAGTGGCGCTCATCTACTTCCTGCTTACAGAACGCGCCACCCATGCCTCACCCAGCAACACAGCTAAATGTTACTTGTAGATAATGGAAATTTCGATCACCTAAACATTTCCACAATGGTGTCTCTTTGTGCTATTCAGATAGAGGGATGGTTGGGGAATGCAGTGGTATGCCTAACTCAATTCTGACCGCGGTGGCGCTTATCGACTTTCTGAACTAACCGCCTCACTTATTCTCTCACTTTCGGATGGTACCATTTCCTGATTCTCCATAACTCTCCAATAAAACTTTGTCTTCTCCTGCTCTGTTCTCTGCTTGTTTTGTCCTTACCCTCTTTTAGTAACTCTTTTAACTTTGCCCCGTCTTCCTCGTTTGTGTCTTTTGGAATCCATACCGTTTTGAACTTGTCCTCTTGTGCAAACTTCCGTGTCTTGTTCATAATTGTGTTAACTGTAACTTGTGAACGAAATTTAACCTTCATCGGTCGTACTTTACCCTCTTTAAACTTACCAAGTCTGTATAAATCTTCAATCTCATTTACAATATCATCGCCTCACTATAAATATATATTATGTATCTTACTCAATCATCATGTGCATGAGACAAGGTATCTTTTTTTCCCACAACTGTAGACATTTCAAAAACTTACCATTTCCTTCCTGAGCACTGCCAGCTGTGAGTCCAGGGTGGATGGCCGCCGTTGTCTGATGGGCACGTGTACGTGTGCTGGACTCAACCGCGGGTTGTTCCCTGTAATGGATCCAGGCACTGGAGGACTCCCTCGTGGACTGTGACTTTTGCTGCCTCCAGATGTGCCTCCACCACCGCCACTTTGGTTGCGAGGGGAAGAGGAATGGCTGCGTGGTGAGGAGCGGGGTGAGAATCCCTGCACCGAGCCGTTGGCATAGTACGGCTCAAAGGCACTTGCCCCGTACCCAACTCCAGAGTAGTGGGAACGTGCGGACTCTGGGCGAGAGTCCATACGGGATTCAGTGCGGGAGTCCGCCCTGACGGGAGGACTGTAACGCTCTGTGGGTTTCACCGGAGGACTATAGCGCTCAGGACCCCCGCTCTCCCGTCGGCCAGCGAACGTTAGCAGGCCGCTGAGACTCTTCGGTAGTGGTGGCAGACCTGGCACTGAGTTCATGATCACTGGTGTTTGACACAATGTTGTTGTAGATGGATGATTACGGTGAATATGTAAGCCTGGGCACAATTACCACTAAAGCTTATTACAGAGCACACACACCCGCTGCCTTCTTAAAATTGTTCAAATATCCATAAAGCATTCTTTTCCACCCTTTATGACATGTTTAGGCCTTCAGATTTTGTTCCATCTATCTGAAAAACAAGAACATGGGTTACAAATAACACTATCACGTATAGCAATTCAACATCGTTCTTACAGTTATTCTAACCTGCTTTTTAGTATACCATCAGACACATTAGTAGACAGACAGTGACATTACAACTATCATACTGGTTTATATGGCCGTACTGAAAACTTTTCATTTAACCCCTTCACTGCGGCTGGTACAAATACGGTCTCTCAGCTATCTAAGGGTTCACTGCGGCTGGTACATATAGGATTTCTGTATTTAAACTGCACGCTCAATGATGTTGTGGGTAAATATTCACTGTGATAGGCTTGTATGGCAACAGTATCAAGTGTTGCGATACAATAGAACCTCTTTTTCTGCTTACGTGATTTAGTGTGACTAATAAGGTCAAGCGGTACAGTACGACGTGTTGACGCTGCTGCGCCCTCAACTTCAATGGCGAGGCTAAATAATCAAGATAGTCAACATATTCTTGATGGATATAAAACAGAAGTATGAATGCATGAATGAATGCATGAATGAAGCATTTATGTACCAAAATAAGCTGCATTATGTTGAGTAGTAAGTAGTTTCATTGTGCGCCTGGCAGCACGGTCACGGCCCTGTTGCTGCACTCTGACGCAACTCTTCACTTAGCTGGTAGCCTCCACCAAGACGAAACATAGATTTTCTGGTATGGAATGAGCATCCTATTCATTTAGACAATTCAAACATGATAAGTAATTATTTTATATTTTAATTAAACCTGCCGCACAGGAGGGTAGGCCTAATAATTTTATATCAGCAGTGAAGGGGTTAAGCAGTAAGTCCGCTCAAAATCATTAAAAAAAACCCACAAGGAAACCAAACATACTGATACATCATGAACAACAAGCTATGGAGGACTGCAAAGGAGCATTTTCACAAAGGTTTGTATTATAGGTAGCTTTACCTTAACTGCCAAATACTTCCATAAACTGCGGAGATTAATTCATAGCATTGTGACATACAATTATAGTTAGTTAATGTTAATACAAGTACACTGGAAGCTCGGTAATTGAACGGCTCCCTACTCGAACAAATTGGTATTCGAACGCTTCGCTCTGAATAAATATCGCTCGGCACTCGACCGAACAACACTTGTATCAATACTTACAGTCAGCGTCATTGATATTGGCGCAAAACATGTGCCAATACCAATGGTGCGGAACAAAGCACCCTCCAAAACCTTGGTTCAAATCCGTCAATGATATTGGCGTACGAGATGTAGACGACGGTTGACCTTGAGCTACTCACCAAGTTTGAAAGCATTAGTCAGCCTTGGGCATTGCGAGTGAGTGGATATCGCTTTTTTGTGTTGCGTCACGCGTGTTTTTTGTCCTTGACTGTGCATTACTTTTGTGCCTCATGTACAATGGGACGAGAGAAAAAATTGACCACAGAACAGATCGCAGCTATTAGTTCCCTGGCCCGGTATTTATAATAAGGCTATGGGATTCCCATAAGGTTCGACATAACATAAAGTCACCCATAAGATCTCCATAGCTATGGAGCAAATTTCCGCCATAGCTATGGGTCTAGCAGTTCCTGCTGACATAACTTCCCGCTAAACGTAGCATTTACATTACCCTAAAATGTCACTTAGATCATGAAATAACGCTTGAAATCAGTAAAATATGAGCAATAAATTATGTGAGAACCTTACGAACTGAAAATATAGCAATATTAAAGGATTAATTCATATACAATACGTGTAAATAACATCCCGTAGAAAAGTTTTACGCGGGAACGATGTAAACATTTGCCTCTCTCCTCCCTATAAATAACATGTTGTATCTCCAAAAGTAATGGTAGAAGGGTGACAGAAGGAAACACAACAGGTAAACCACGTAGTAAAGAAGGAGAAAGGAGCAAAAGCCAGGAAGGGAGTGATGATCAGACAGAGATACGGCAGTATACGTAGCTAGGTAGATATACTGCCGTATCTGTAGCTACGTATACTGCCGTATCTCTGTCTGCTGGTCATCACTTCCTCCTTGGCTATTGCTTCTTTCTCCTTCTCCTTTACTACATGGTTTACCTTGTGTGTATCCTTCCGTCACCCTTCCGCCATTATATTTGGAAATATGATGTTATTTGGTAAATTTCTAGCGTTTGCCCATACTCTCCCCCTTGCCCCAAACAAGCTTGGGGACCTGTGGGAATGCGGGTTTCAGGGTGGGGACTAAATAATGTGTCGAAAACACGTATTTTTGGAGTCGTGTTGGAGTCAAAATTACCTATATCTAGGGTAATTTTCCTTAGATATGGGAAATTTACCTAACCTTCAAGCTCCGAGATTACGAGGGCCCCCTCGTAATCTAACCTAACCTAAGCAAATTAAACCTAACCTCCTAGCGAGGGGCTCTGCCCCCCTCGACCCCCGATAATCTATCCTAACTTAGCAATAATCACCCGATAATCTAACCTAACCTAATGGGGCCCCTCGACACCCCCAGTAACCTAATTTTTTGTTTACCTTACTTCTTATTGGGAGGGGTGGGCTCGATACTCCGGTCATTCTGTTTGTGAGGATCGTCAGGTCCACAGGTTTCTTGACTTTGAAGAAATCCAATCAATTTTCCCTAGATCTAGGGAATTTTTACGCCACTACCTAACTCAATAACTATGTGGTTGCATTGCATTGAACGCACATTTTGTACCCCAGCTAAATATCCCGCATTCCCCCAAGGTCCGCAAACTTGTTTTGGGGGCGAGGGGGGAGTATGGGCAAACACTACAACAATACCTGTTATTTATAGGGAGGAGAAGGACAAGTGTTTACGTGCACCTCACTCTTCTTCCTCTTGTGACCTGCATCGCCTCTGCTTTTCTTCCCTTGCCGCGGACACTTTTCAATGAGGATTTGGCTTCAGTTAGAAGGTTAAAACGTGGAGTTAGGTTAGGTTAGTGAATCTAAAGGTGGAGTTAGGTTAGTGAATATAAAGGTGGGGTTAGGTCAGTGAATAGAAAGGTAGGGTTAGGTTACATTAGGTTAGGTTAGTGAATCTAAAGGTGGGGTTAGGTTAGTTAATTTCATATATCCTATACGCTTCTTACTAAAAACATTTGATATCTCCAAAAGTAATGATTTGCGACAGAAACTCATTGAGTTTCTTAGAATCCATTAAGGTAACCAGAAAGCACACTCCCAATTGTGTAGGTAATTCTGGTCCTAGTGTAAAAAATTTACCTTGTTTCCAAGTACCTATTACATTTTTGTTTTTCCGGAAGTAGTATCTCCACTACGTGCTGAAGCTGAAATGATAGCCCTCCAGAAGGTAGATATGACTGCGTAGTTAAAACAAATCTTTACCTTCATTTCTGCCAAAAGCAAGAGCTAAATTTATTATAAACATATCAATACTAAATAGAAAATAATAATGCCTTCGAAAAAGGTTGTGTCAAATAAACAATGCAAACCCTTTATTCATCATTTTCATCTATTAGTAGAAGTGGAACTGTCATCGAAAATTTCCGTCAGCAAGAATTCTCGGTTGTTGTCTCGCCGAGAATTTGGGGTATACGAGAGTATTACCAAGAACGGCCGTGGGCAAATATTTTCCCTGTCCACTCCAGCTGCTCCATGGTCATCACTGCAGCAGCTGCACTGCTCAGTGCCTGCTGCATCTTGCCAATGGCGAGGAAACAATCATAATGTTATTATAATTTTCATTCCCGCTGTCAGTGTATGGTTCCTTTTTTATTTACTCTGGGAGGGATGCATTCACGTGAGTGACATACATAATTTCCTCATGGTTCAGCCGATACCTCTTGACAAGTTCTTCGTCACTCAATTAGCCGAGAATATCTCTTCTGGCACGAAAATGCCAGGGTTGGCACTGGCGGAAGAGTTGTTGAGCTGCCATGTTGGCGGCTTATGTCAACATAAGGATCCTTATGGGACCTCCGGACATCCCATAGCGCTTATGGGGAACTTTATGGGAAAACACGAGCACTTATGGAGATTTTCGGTGACTTATGGCGAACATCGCCATTTTGTCTGCTTATGGGAAACCCATAAGCTATTATAAATACGGGCCCTGATTCTTGGGGGAAAAGACAATAAATAAATCTCCACCATCACCGTTTTGGCATTGAGAAGTGTCCAGCGCTGGACGAAAAAGTGCAAGGACGCGGGAGAAGTGGATCCGCCGCTACAAAAGAAGAGGACAGGAAAGGCCTGTTTGACCTCTCAGAGGACCCTGAAAGTGCTACAGCGCCAAGTGGACCTTGAACCTCGCATCAGCGCAAAGGAACTAAGAGAAACAAATCTGAGGCTCCTTCAGGACGTCTCAGTCCGTACTATCCAACAACGCCTCCGTGACGACCTCTGCGAGGCGAAAAATTGTTCGCACCAATATCAATGGCGTTGACTGTATGAGCTGAGACACGTCATGCATGTGTATCCCAGCTGAAACAAAAAATAATTAATCAGCCTTCTCATAGCGGTCGTTCAGTGCACAACTCTACTAAACTTCGCTGTAAACTGTCTCGTGCTCTTTTGTTTTGTTTTTTCATTCTTCATATAAATAAGTCACCATGGGGCCTAAAATTAGTGATAACAGCCAACCGAAAAGAAAATTGGTTAGAATCACAATAGAGATGAAAAAAGAATTCATAGCAAAATATGAAAGTGGTACCCGCGTGTCTGTTTTTGCTTAATTTGAGTAAAAATGTTTTTATTAATGTATTTTGGGGGCCTGGAATGGATTAATTCAATTTACTTTATTCCATTTTGGAAAAAATTGTTCATACTCGAACAGCCTTTTAGAACTCATTAAATTTGAGTACCGAGTACCCACTGTATGTAATTATTCAAAACAATTTAAGAAAAAGGAAGAAAATAAAAAACTACATAGACGTTTGGTGACTACGATACGGTAAGTGACACGCATTGAAGATTTCTATAATTTTTCCTTCCTAAGATGTCAAGGTAAACAATATGCTCACCTCTGGATGAGAGGCGATATTTTTTCTTCTGAACTTGACATGTAGCTTAAGTGTAGCAACAACAAGTCTGTGATCAGTTGTAAAGAACTCAGCACTCCGGTAAACCCTGCAGTTCTGGAGGATCCTCCAACGAGTACTAACGAGGACGTGGTCGATCTCCTTAGCTACCCCTCCGGCATTACTATACCATGTCCAGCGGTGCAACTCTGGTCTCTGATACCAAGAACCTGCAATTCTCAACCTTCTGGACCTCCCAAAATTCAGAAGTAGAGAACTTAATGTTTCTGGTACCGGAGCCATGAGGACCAACACATAATTCATAGCCATCTCTCACAGTGCCAGTAGTAGCATTGAAGTCACCCAAGACAATGAGTGTGTCCCGAGGAGGACACTGGTCTAATACAGAGTAAAGTTTGGCGTAGAACATCTTCTCTTCAGTTTCACGCACCTCAGTAGGGGTACACTGCAACAAGAGACCTGAAACCCAGAGTGTGTTTCATCCTCACCCACATTATACGCTCATCAACCGGAGTAACCTCAACAACTGGCGGCTGCAGTTTGCTGGAGATGGCTATAGCTACTCCCAAGACACGGTGACCATTGCTCATGCTGGACCAGTAGTAGGTGTAACCCCCACTGCTAGTCTCGCCACTGCCAGGCCTCCTCTTCTCAGAGAGTCCCACTATATCCACCCTCACCCTACTGAGCTTGCCCGATAGGCGAGGTAGTCAATGATCGTCTGAGAGGCTCTGAATGTTGCACGAGCCCACATGAAGAACCCTCCGGAGGTTTATCCCAGGAGTGATTCAAAGGACAGGGGCCGCCTCTGGAACGCCCCAGCCACCCTCACAAGAGAAAGATAGGCTAGGGGGCCCTACCACTCGATTTAGAGTGCAGGATTCCCGAGGGCTTTGCCCCGCACTCGTCATAGGCAGACCCCCACCCCCCCCTGTCTTTTCCAATCGCGACATGGGAAATGGGTTTCAAAATACTCAGAATGAAGAAATCTACATGACGTAGGTAAGAATCCTAAAACTTTTGACAGCCCACTTCCGAAATAAAACCTAAACCCCACCTCTAACCTAACCTAATCTGATTTAACCTAACTTTACCGTTTCTGGCAGAAATAACAGTAGATTTTCGGTAGTACATGTAACGGCATTATAATTCAATTGCGCCATGGGAAATTGGTTTAAAAATACTCAGAATGAAGAAGCCTACATGATGATGTATTAGGTAAGAATAATATGACTTTTGAAAGGCCACAACCGAAATTATATGGAACGCCTTGAGGCACACATCACCAGGAAGGACTTTCACCAGTTAAGATTCGTTCTATCCTGCCATATATCGTTTACTGTTTTATGAAGGACTAATTTTGGTCATATAGGTTTTCTACTAACCTTCAAACCCCTTGGCATACTGTTACTTTGGTCAAAATCATAGATAAAACTTATCTTAAAACTATGAATAGATATAATACTCCGCCGCCACCATTTACGCAGCCCAGCAGCTCGCCTTTGCTAGGCCACGGCGCTCACAGACCACAGCGCCACTTGTGGCGAGTCATTGAAACAAAAACAAAAGGACCAAGATAATTAATTTTCCTAGTCATATGATTGTTCTAGGTCAATCATATTCAAGCATTTCAATTCCTTCTATCACGCACTCATCTCGCTCTCGGTTGAATTATGGCTTGCGAGGGATGTGAAATCCGCTTTTTCCCTCTCATCAGAGACTTTTTGGGGGCTGATAACAAGGCTTTAGAGGCGTTTCAAGCACACGGTGTGCTGCCAAGACACTATTTGCCCCACTTGAGGCATTAGATGTAGGTTTAAGCCTTCCTCAGCAACATTTTTTTGCAAAAAATCTGTGCATGACTCTCAGAGGCACATAAAGGTGTGAAAATTCAGTGTCAGTGAGAGAAAACGCCCCTTCTTTGACAATACCTGCCTTAAACCAAGTGATTTGCTACTGTTCATTTCATTGTTCTTCTCCAAGGCAAGAAAAAAACATGATGGCCCAGGACTGGCTTGGCTTCAATAGTGAGACCTGCGTAAACTGGAGTAGCTACTGCTACGAAGTGTGCGAGTTTTGGCTCGGGGAGCTGTCACGAATCGGTGGATCAGGGAGGATAGTTGAAATCGACGAGTCTAAATTTAGGAAGAGCAAATACAACAGAGACCAAGAGATTGAAGGCAAGTGGGGCTTCGGCCTACTGGAAAGGGAGTCAAAGAAACTGTTACTCTTCCCCATAAAGAAGGGAAATTCTCAAACTCTCCTCCCATTGTTCACCGCCACGTTCTCCCAGCACCACCATATATGCAGACGAGTGGAGTGCATACAAAGGACTGCAGGTGCTAGGGTATGAACAACAAACTGTGAACCACAGCCAAGCTTGTTACTGGTGCTGGTGTCCATACCCAAACCATTGAGTGCTCCTGGCATAATGCAAAGTCTTGGGTCCTGCGCTCTGGCAACAAGGTACACATATACCCAAAGTATCTATCAAGATACTTGTTGTTAGAGCATACCCCAAGCACCAACTCCACCACCACTTCCTCCAATACGCAGGTCTCCTATGCAAGCACCCAAATTCATCAGAACAAGCAGGCCTGAAAGTTGCGAGTATTTTACTCGCCATGGCGAGTAAATTAATTACATGGCGGCAAAATGATATTTCTCACTCACCAGTGGCGTGTAAAAATAATTTTTCTACTTGTCAGTGGCGAGTAAGACAGCCCTTCATGAGGCACCCTCGCACCTCCAACGTGGCTCCAAAGCATGCCACCCTCCTTGCACGGCCTCATCCTCACACCACGTATCTAGTGCGTATCCAATTGAAGTATCTTCTTAGGTGGTAAATTTTTTTGGTACATTTTTTTAAGTACTCGCCAGTGGCTGTTAAGATAAAATGTACACTTTCCTGATAAGGTATGTAAATAGTGATAATAAGTTACAACACTTGGTAGCCTCAAGTTATTAAGTTCGGTTAGGCTGGTTATTCAACAGAAAGGGAGGACTAGGGCACTTGCCTCCCTTCAGGTAAGGTAAGTTTTTTTTTTTTTTTTTTTTTCATTTGAGCCTATAGCGCCTATAGGCAGTGACCTCCAGGGCACGGATGATCGGCCGTAGAAGTTCACTTGAGGACTGTGATGGTTGGCCCTCGCCAGTGGTGGCGCAGCCAGGAATTTTATAGTGACGCCTGTGATTAGAGGCTCGTGCTTGTAATATCTCATTATTATTCAATTGCGCCAAGGAAAATGGGGTTCAAAATAGTACTCAGAATGAAGAAATCTATACGATGATATAGGTGAGAATCACAGGAATTTTGAAAGTCCACTACCAAAATAATACCAGAAATACTGGTAAATATGCAGTTTCAACCAATACTCCCTATTGACCATTACTCTCATGACATAACTGGGGGGCTGCATCCCCTCAGACCCCCCTGATAGTTAACTAACCTAACCTAGGCATTGGGTTAATATTCCGCAGGAGTTGGCTGGCTCCACAGGCCTTACAACTTACTTTTTCGCTATTATTTTCGGCTCAGTATATTGTGCACTAGTTATTCACTTGCAGAAACCAAATATATAACACTTATTTTTATATAATAATTGCTAGGTTAGGTTACGTTTAGGTTTGATTAGGTTAGACTTTGGTTATGTTAAGCTTAGGGTATGTTTGGTAGAGTTATTTAGGTTAAAAAAAACTAATTTGATGGTGCGTGATTACCCGGGTTCTTGGCCCCACCAAGTCCTGCAGATTATTTATCGGGCATTGATTACATAACCTAACCTAGCTGGGGGTGTTTCGTCCCCTTAGACCCCCATTGTTATTTTTCATTTCCGACGGCTGTTGTAGCCTATAGGAGTTAGATATAATCCTTAGTTATATTGAGAACAAAACGTTCAGGATACTTCAAACCGGTACCTGGAACTTTTGGAACTTCTGGAACTGGAACAAATCTGGAAGATTCGTTTTATCGCCCCTGCCATATCTCGCTTACTACTTTAAGAAGGACTAATATTTTGCCATACACGTCTTCTACTAACCTTCAAACCTCTTGGAAAGCTGTTACAATGGTCAAAAGCACACACAAGAATGATCTTAAGAACAAATAAGGTGCAACTCCACCGTCGCCATCAGCACAGTCAGAGACCGCAGGCCAAGCCCTCTGTCACGTACAGCAGCCAGTCTAGGTTAGGATTAGTTTAGCCTAAAATAAAGCTAAACTAAACCTAACCTTAACCTAGCCTAACCTAACCTAGTCTGGCTGCTGTCCGTGAGAGAAGACTGGAAGAAGCGCCCGTCCCGCTGTCTAGACTGCGCTGATGGCGACGGTGGAGCACCACTTTGTTTATTCTTATTAGATCATATTTGTCTGTGATTTTGACCAAAATAACAGCTTTCTAAGAGGTTTGAAGGTTAGTAGAAGACGTGTATGACAAAAGATTAGTCCTTCATAAGGTAGTAAGCGAGATATGGCAGGGGCGATAAAACAAATCTTAACCCAATAATGAAATGGCTTTTATTCGGTTATGATGGACGAGAACTTTGCGGTCGTTTTCAGAGACACCGACTAATTTTTCCTGGCCTACAATAGGTGCTTTTTCTAATGGAGATAGTTTTATTTTCCGGAAACTCATAAAAAAAATAATAATAATTCATCACCGAATTTTATGCATGGTTAAGGTTAGGTTAGGTATACTTATAGTGGTTAAGGTTAGGTTAGGTTTCATTAAAACCTATAAGGTTAGGTTAGGTATACTTAGTGGTTAAGGTTAGGTCAGGTTTCATTAAAACCTATAAGGTTAGGTTTGGTATGTTCTATTCAATTACTTCCGTTATCTGAGACCCTGACTAATTTCTCCCGGCCATGTTTTAGTGCTTTTTCTGATGGAGTGTTTTTTTAATGGAAACGGCGACCATAAAATTCGGTAATTAAATTTGTTTAATTTTTATGGGTTTCCGGAAAATAAAACTATCTCCATTAGAAAAAGCACCTAAATATTGTAGGTCAGGAAAAATTTATCGGTGCCTCTGAAAACGACCGTGAAGTCCTCGTCCATTATTACCCTTTATTCTTTCTTTTCATCTAATACAAGTGGAACTGTCGCCGAAATTTTCCACCTCGGCGAGTGTTCCACTGTCAGCCAGAGTTTTCGGTTGGTGTTTCGGCGAGTTCCTATCGGCGACAGTTCCATAAACCCTAAAAACCACCAATCGTGTATTAGTTGTAACTGCACTTATACCGAAACCCTCCTTATGATGAGAACAAATCGTTCAGGATATTTAAAACCACCGATCGTGTATTGGTTGTAACTACTTTTACCGAGCTGTGTCCATACACACCCATCATTCATAACACCATTCTTTACACCATCATTTGAACAATACTCGCCGTACAACGAAAAGGCAATGCTAACTTTAAACATCGTAGTCAGTGTTAATCTACCTACTGACCAACACCTTGATATAATAAAGAATACATGTAAATATAATATATTATCGTTGCCTGGTTGCTTATGGTAAAGTATGGTATACGCCAGAACACGTTCAAAAACACAATGTATGGAAAATTATGAACACTCCAACCACCATCACAACCATCACTGTTTACAAACGCCATAGACACTGGAGGTCATGGAGGTATAATATAAGGAGAGGCGACGCCCTCAGACCATAGAGGTATTATATATGGAGAGGCCCTCACACCGTTTCTGTTCACTCCTCGGTGAAGATGACTCAATGAGTGAACAAGACAAGTTGAGCTGTGGAACTGAAGAGAGAAGACGTGTGTGAGAGACCTCCAGGATTCTCACGGCTTTTTGCGAAGATTTCTTGATTAGCTACTGCAAGTAAGATCAACCAAGATGGTTAAGAATGCGTGTGGTGTGTGCAAGAGAGTGGTACCTGACGGTGTAGGCCATAGGGTGTGAGAGGTGTGGTGTGTGGTTCAAAGTTGCTTGTGTGGGACTGCTCGTGGTCAGCATGGATGTGTTGAAGCACGAGAACCTTGTGTACTTGTGTGATCCATGCCGGGATTGCACCAAAGAAATGTGGAAGAATGAAAAATGATAATGAAGAGAAACGTAAAACGAGCGAAAAAGGCAGCCAGACTGAGAATGCAAGTACAAAAGGAGACACGAAGGAGGCCGAGGTGCAGACAGCCCCAGCCCTTGTCGAGAAGAGCACGAAGGAGGCCGAGGTGCAGACCACCCCAGCCCCTGTCGAGAAGACCACGAAGGAGACCGAGGTTCAGACCACCCCAGCCCTTGTCGAGAAGACCACGAAGGAGACCGAGGTGCAGACCACCCCAACCCTTGTCGAGAAGACCACGAAGGAGACCGAGGTGCAGACCACCCCAGCCCCTGTCAAGAAGACCACGAAGGAGGCCGAGGCTCGATCAGACCACCCCAGCCCCTGTCGAGAAGACCACAAAGGAGACTGAGGTGCAGACCACCCCAGCCCCTGTCGAGAAGACCACGATCGAAGGAGGCCGAGGTGCAGACCACCCCAGCCCCTGTCGAGAAGACCACGAAGGAGGCCGAGGTGCAGACCACCCTAGGCCCTGTCGAGTAGACCACGATCGAAGGAGGCCGAGGTGCAGACCACCCCAACCCCTGTCGAGAAGACCACGAAGGAGGCCGAGGTGCAGACCACCCCAGCCCCTGTCGAGAAGACCACGAAGGAGACCGAGGTGCAGACTACCCCAGCCCCTGTCGAGAAGACCACGATCGAAGGAGGCCGAGGTGCAGACCACCCCAGCCCCTGTCGAGAAGACCACGATCGAAGGATACCGAGGTGCAGACCACCCCAGGCCCTGTCGAGAAGACCACGAAAGAGGCCGAGGTGCAGACCACCCCAGCCCCTGTCGAGAAGACCACGATCGAAGGAGGCCGAGGTGCAGACCACCCCAGCCCCTGTCGAGAAGACCACGAAGGATACCGAGGTGCAGACCACCCCAGCCCATGTCGAGAAGACCACGAAGGAGACCGAGGTGCAGACCACCCCAGGCCCTGTCGAGAAGACCACGAAGGAGACCGAGGTGCAGACCACCCCAGCCCCTGTCGAGAAGACCACGAAGGAGACCGAGGTGCAGACTACCCCAGCCCCTGTCGAGAAGACCACGAAGGAGACCGAGGTGCAGACTACCCCAGCCCCTGTCGAGAAGACCACGAAGGAGACCGAGGTGCAGACTACCCCAGCCCCTGTCGAGAAGACCACGAAGGAGACCGAGATGCAGACTACCCCAGCCCCTGTCGAGAAGACCACGAAGGAGACCGAGGTGCAGACTATCCCAGCCCCTGTCGACAAGACCACGAAGGAGACCGAGGTGCAGACTAGTCAGAGAAAGGATAAGAACAAGGAAGATAACCAGCCGGATGTGGTGATTGCGAGACCAGTTTGATGTGGTCTTGGTCTCGTTTGATGTGGTCTTGGTCTTGATCTGGGTCTCGAAGCTTCTGGTCTCGGAGTTTGGCTCGAGACCAGGATTAAAAAGTGCATCGCGGCGTGGGAAAGGTCGGCATTTATTAGCATACACGGAGAAAAATCATGGCTGTTTCGATTCACGGCGCGCCATATGTACAGCGTTGTACTGTCTATAGATACTGCCTGACTAGCTCGATCTACGGTAATGATGCATGAGCTGAGCCCTGCGAGCGCTGATAGAGTGCGTGCGAGTCGAAAGAACATCCATGACTAAGGACGGATTTATGGCGTGCGGGGCCCTAGTAGGCCAGGCAATAAAGTGCCGAGGTTGGACAAAAATGTTAACAAAGCAATTTCACCTGAAATGGATTCTTTGGAGGTATTTCTAACCACACAAAAAAGTCCACTCGAATCCATCTATGGCAAATACTCGTTTTCACTGAAAATCCTAGATGCCCGCCGCCGCGGAAGGTAAAATATTGAAATAGGCATAACTTTGCTGAAAATCAACATAGAAACACAAATAAAGTGTCTAATCCTACAAATTTTGAGGTGTTCTTTAATTAAAATTACTTTGGAAGAGATTGGAGGATGTGTTCATATTGAAATCCTCGAAAAATCAAAATTTTGGCCTAAAATTACCCTAAAATGAGCAAAATTAATTGTCTGAACAACCGGCTATAATCTTTTACATATGTACACTATTATTGTATTGTGTATATTGTGTATGTATATATGTATATAAATATGTAAATGTGTATATTCCAAAGTGACTTTCAAACACATTAATTTATTTATAGTCCCGTTTCATCATCATCGTTTTCCACCTCATTTTCTTCAATATCCACAGGTGGACCGTTCAAACAGGTAATGCCCTTGCATTGACCACAAGCTGGAGTGCAATGGAGCCCATTTTTGCGGCATGTACATGTTCTTGTGTTGCAATTTCCACCACAATTGCATAGCATTATCTTAAGTAGTCGATCAGGTGCCGACGGCTGAGACATTTTGACGGGATATAAGCCAGAAGGAGAAGTCGTCCAGCCCCATTCTTCTGCAGGAAGATCATTACCACACCATGCCTGAACCTGATGGTATGCGCGATGACTATGGAAAATGGCTGCATCAGATGTTGGCGGAAGCTTCTCTGGCGACACATACTGCGTGGCAGTACCCACTTTCTGCTGAAACTTGTCCACTCTTGCCGAGTCAAGGCTCAGAGATGTTGTGCAGCCATAGATGATCAACAAGGCATCTTCTCCAGCTCTTGCTATTTCTGCTTTAGATGAAGATGGAGACATGAATATTGAACTACACCGCTCTAGTTCTGCATATTTCTTGAGTACTGACACTTTGCCAATCCCATAAGGTCTAGACGTAGTGTCACACCCACTGAAAGCGTGCAGAAAGAGCAGGGCGCCAGAGAGTAATGGGTCAAGCTTCTTTGCCAAAGTTGTGACACACACTGTTTGTTTGGATGTCACCATGTATAATAAGTCTTTGTCAGCAATATTGGCATATGATGCGTTAGCAGCACATCAGAATCCTCTGCGACAACAGCTGTTGGCTTCTCTTTGGCGTGAAGACATGCTGACATACATATCTTGTAGTCAGCATCATCTTTTGCATATGCAACGGCGATATCCGCTTTGGTCATTTGCTCTGCAAGTAGATTGATGAATGCTTGCTTGTTGGAAGGATTGGCAAGAAAGCTCTTCTTGGTCATGGTTACATGCACTTCTGGTGAAACCAACACTGTAGCACCTATATCATTCCCCATCCTGCGACGATGTGCTTCATCCTTTGTGCTAGATCCATGATACCCATCAAACACAACCAAAGCATGACAGTATGATTGCTTGATGTGTCGGACGTACATTTCACAGATCTCCGAGTAGCTGGCATTTTTAGGCCATGAGAATTTATGAAGCAGGCTACCACCATCAATGATGTACTGCATACTCATGTCACAGGACGTTGCACTACTGCTCTCTGGAACAAGCTTGAGGAGATGGTGAATGATTTCCGATTTATCCCCCATCCTCATGCACACATGGTTGTCAAAGAGAGATGGTGGGAAAGAGCACATCTCATATCGGAAGAGATCTGGAAGTGGTATGTCACCATTGAAACCTGTAAGAAGAAGACGCTGATAGAGACGCTGTGAATCCATCTCAATTTGGGCACCAGAAAATGTTTTCACATGAGTAGCTGATGCCAGGGTCTTAACTTGATTCTTCTGAGAAAACTTGTATTCTGCGACAGATTGTCCGACCATGGAATCAAGGATCTTCTTTCCAACACTTTGAGCCTCATATGCATTCACAGAATCATTTGCCACCAAGCCAGTTGATAGACTTACAATCTTCTTTGATGGTTTGTTGAATACGCCACGCTCAAGGAACACTTGGAGAATCTTCTGTATATCACTCATGTCACGACGTATCCTGGCTGCTGCTAATTCACGATGTCCATCAGGTGTATCCATAGATAAACCAGCTATCGCGAAAATGGACTAGCTTACATTGACACACACAGGTCTTGAGAGCAGGAAGAGAAGTCGAGTGCTGTCACTGAATCCACGCCCTTGGGTTAAGCCGCCAGTTGATTTGATGCTGGCCATCAGAACTTGCTCTATGAAGAGGTCTGTGAAAATTCCTGACCACGCACCGTCACTTCTTCTGACTGGAAAGAAGCCATTCATAAATGCCCTATTTACATCTGAATGGATTTGTTCCAGGTCAATCATTCTTGGGATGAACAAAGCCAAAGACTTCGTATAGTTGTTGTGACCGGCAGCAGCAAGAAAAGGGTGCATTTCACGCAGAGACTGCAAATACAGAGGCTAGCAACCTATACGAGCAGAACGAATGAAGGACCTAAGAATGGATACCATATTTTGGTATTGTATCCACAATCTTGCAGTGCCATAGCTTTGCAGTGATGCACGCCAATCTTCAAGAGCAGTGTGGATGTTGCTCAATGCATCGCTCTGTAGTGCATCATCCAGAGTCATGCTTCCGTCTTGAACGTCTTTGACAAGCTGAGAGATATCAGAAAGCATATCAGCTTGAGGATGGTCTCCAACCCGTGACTGTGGCGAGATTCCAGGCAGGACATCGTCACCAGCCTGATGGGAAATACCAGACTGATTGGTTGAATCAAACGTTTGAGAAGATCCTGCCTGAGTAGAGTCCTTTGACTCTGTGGTTTTTGGGGTTTGGTTGGAGGTGACAAGGAATTGGGCAAGTTTCCAGTTTGTACCGAGCTATCTGATGTTTGAGAGGTTCCAGGGTGGTCAGATTCATGGGACTTTCTCGGTTCGTTGGGGCTGCTGGGGTGTTTGGAGGTTGAAGGCTGGTTTTCGCTGCTTGTCTCGAGCATGAGTGTCGACGTAGAGGAGTCCGTACCTTTCAAATCCGGAAGAGGCAGGTGAAGGGCTTCTGATGTAGTTATTATATTCAGAGCACTGTCAATGAGAAGATGACCTCGCACTGCACGGGCCACTGCCTTTCCACTCAACATCTTGTCAACTGAACCCGCGGCATAGACCTATGCCAGCATTTCCTTCAAACCAGAACCTGCCATGATTACTCCAATGGCTCCAAGCATGCTCATCTCTGTGTGGAATCCGCCAAGTAACAGGACAATCTTTCGCAAACGACATGATGTGGGTTGATCCTCGATAACCATCAGAGCTATCCAGTATAATTGCTGATCGAAGGTGATGATGGGAGTACAATTCTGCTTTTCAGCTAAGTCGCTCATGAACTCCAGCGTTGACCGAACACATGTTGGGCTACTTGGTGACATGTCAATCATTGGTAAGAAGAGTTGTGTACTCTTCCCTGGGTTGGCCATTTGTGTATGCAGGGATTGCATGTATCCAGACCACAAAGGCCGAGGTTGAGAAAGATGCATCGATACCTGCCACATTATGTCTAACTTGAGGCTCTGCATGTCCTGGGTATATGGGCGAATAGTTTCATACTTGATACTCTTCAATGCTGACTTTGGGTCTCTTTGAAATACGATTGAATGTTTGCCAACATTTTTTATGTCATCGAATGGCATCTGGTTCCTGGGAATTGGTCTGGAAGTTGAACGAGCTGGTGTGATTGCTCCCATCTGACCCATCATGTGAATGACATTTTCACCATCCAATGTCTTTGCATTGTGATCAACATTGTCGGCAATGAAGTGCAGCAAAGCATCAGCAGTGAGATCTTTAATGTCTACTCCTTGGGTGAGAGCAGCGTTTTTCTTGTAGAGGGATGAGTCTGAATATGAAGAGCAGAAACCAAAGCTGAAGAGTAAGTCTATCAAGTCACGATGTCCATATTTCTGGTCCAAAGTTACACACAGACCAACTTGCAGAGGACAGAGGAATGCTCTTGGACAAGTGGAGCTCATTATGGCTTGGCCAATAGATGCACATCGAAGGTCTGCTCTTTTGCTCTTGATGATTGTCTGTAACAGTAGAGACAGGGTCAAAGGTCAAAGTGGAGAGATTGTGTTCGAGCGATTTTATATCAGAGGCGTCTGGATATACATCGTTGTGTTTTTCGGCATTCTTTATTTCATTCCTGATATAGGTGCCGACAACTTTGATCAACGAATCCATGTCATCGGGGTTGTCCTTCATTTTTGAGTGCGCATCCTGAATCAACTGCTTCACATTAGATGTGAGTGTGACAATCAGTGGTTGCTTTTTCGTTGAAGTTATCGATACTCTGTTCCCATAATGTGCATAGAGTTGCCTTTGCAAAGACTTTTTGGAATAAACCTCTCCACTGGCTGCATGGCTTTCCATGATTTCATAGAGTTCATCTAGAGTGACAGTTTCATCATCATTGTTTTCCAGATATTCAATAACGTGCATGAAAGACGATCTCTTCATTTCATCGATGGTACCAGAAGGACGTCCTCGTTTCCGAGGTGGTGCTCCATCCTTGTTTGTAGGTAACATGTCAAGTGTAAGATTTCGTGGAGACATGTAATATTGGAAACATCTGCGGTGGTAAATGGCCTCCTCTGCTGGTAAATCATTAATACATGCAAGTCGATGTGCAACTGCATCAGCCCAAGAGTCTGGATGAGTTTCGCGACGTTCATTACATCTTTGCAAGATTGTCTCTGACACAGTGAGGAGCATAACATGGCTGAATTCATATTCAACATTGGTGGGATACTTTCTGGCCTTCTCCTGATCAACATGCATCCCACAGAGATAGCAGTCAGTGTGAAATGAGAATTTTTTAGTATCACATCGCAGTTTGTGTGAGGTAGGATCAGTTTCATCGACATGTTGGCGTTTACCAATCTGCTCATATCGTCTGCTGTTTGTGTGACTTTTGCGACATGATGTGTGGACATATTGCTTTCCATTTTAATCAAATTTATATATTGGGATGGGGTTCGTTGGATATAGTTCATTGTGTCTATGGGTGAATTTATTAATGGAAGTGAGGCCTTTGCGTCCAACGCTGGAATATTCATCGTTCTTAAATGAAATAGTGTCTCTACAAATTAAACACGCCGCATCTGTCTTGGGGGATGCCATCACAATCTCAGATCTGGAAATCAAAGAAAAAAGTATTACTAAATGCGTTGCATACACGTATATACATTTCTCAATCGTACTGGTGTAATAGTCGCACAGATATGTTCAGAGGATCATATAATTTTCACATTTTCCTTCAATATTATACCAAAAATGACGTTGATTTTGACGTTTGAGCATGAATGCCACCTTATATGACCTTGAAAATATTTCCAAGTGAAAGAGCACCTCAAAATTAGTAGGATTAGACACTTTATTTGTGTTTCTATGTTGATTTTCAGCAAAGTTATGCCTATTTCAATATTTTACCTTCCGCGGCGGTGGGCATCTAGGATTTTCAGTGAAAACGAGTATTTGCCATGGGTGGATTCGAGTGGACTTTTTTGTGTGGTTAGAGATACCTCCAAAGAACCCATTTCAGGTGAAATTGCTTTGTTAACATTTCTGTCCAACCTCGGCACTTTTTTGGTGCTTATTTCCTGGCCTATAGGCCGGTAAGAGTGCGGGGCCCTGAATGAAATGTGAGGTAAAATTCTAGAGTCCTTTCCCGCCCTTATTAGTTTTTTCTCACCAGACCTTCACAGATCCCTTCAGATACCTCTAAAACGTAATTATAAAGTGGGGGAGAGATGCCCCCTTCAACCCCCCTCCCCCCTATATTACCCCCGCCCTGGACCCCCAAAAATAAAATTACTAACCTAACCTCACTACAACCTAACCAATAACCTCATAACGAGATCTAAGGGCGGGAACGAACTACAATTTTACCAGGTTAGGTTAGGTTATATTGAGGTTAGGTTAGTAATTTATTTTTTATTTTTTAATCGCTCCTCCACTTTATCATTACGTTTTAGAGGTATCTGAAGTGATTTGTGCAGGTCTGGATAAAATAAAACCACTAATAAGGGCGGGAAAGGACTCTAGAATTTTACCAAATGTGGTTCAGATTTCATATTAGTTTAATTGAAACTTTTTCCACCCATATTTTACATTATGTTGATACTAATTGGTGGCATATTATGGTACATGCAATGTAACAGTGTTTGAGCAAATAAGAAAGGTCCAGCATTCATATGTTCATTAAAAACATATTTTTTCCTCTGGGATGCGGGGCCCTTGCGGGCGCGGGGCCTAGGCCATGGCCTACTCGGCCTCCCCCTAAATCCGCCACTGTGCATGACATGGCCATTCTCGCAGTGATAATCTCCGTTTAAACATCGCACGCATGTTTGCAGCTCTGTTCACCTCCGTATACTTCATATATGTGTAGGCCTATGCAATCCCCGCACCCTTCGTACACGTACACCACAGGTTTAGCTAGCTCGCTTGGAAAACGTAACCACAAAAATTGCTATTTTCCTATGTTTGTTTCTTCATGCCAACGAAGCAATGGAAGCAGAAATATTTGACCTAGATGTTCAGTTGTTCACATATATTAAATCTTGTAAATATATTTCCTCCCTTATACGTTACCCTTATCCCCCTTCTACCAGAGCTCGTTAGTCGTTACATCGAGCACATCTGGCAGCAGGGTTGCCAGGTGCACAAACCACAAAATATACTTTTGGCATTCACACTATACTTTTTTGGCATTTTCAATTTTTCATCATAAGAAAATGAGGTTTCAACTGACGAACATTTCTGGCAAATTCCAAATTTTTTTGAGTAATTTCTGGTAAGAAATACAACAATTGGCAGGACCTGCAGCAACTCTGTCTGGCAGTGACATAGGACGTCGGACAGTGAGGTGTACTGGATTAGTCTCGCTTAGTTTCCGTTCGCGTCAGCATCTTCAGCAGTTATCAAATTTGCGTTCAAGGACCACAAGGAGTTTTTTGATAAGAAACACGGAAACCAAAGGCACGCAGCAGTTTGTACTTTCTGCAAGCAAAGCATCACGGACAAGGCTGGCACGACGTCGGCTTTTATCAAGCACACGTCAACAGACCGATCGCCGTTTGGTTCACATTTTTTATTATTTTTGCATTTGATCCCTAAGACTATGTGGATAATTTAATTAGGTCCGTTATAATCAAAGATATACATGTATGAGAAAAAAAAATTAAAACCCCGTTCCTTACAAACAGGACAGGACAGTACAATTTAGTATTTACGCAGTACAGACCAAAAACATTCAGATAATAGTCATATTTATAAAAAATATTTTTATGTGCCTGTTCTTGGTCTTGGTCTTGGTCTCGTAGGGTCTTGGTCTTGGTCTCGGAGGGCTGGTCTTGATCTCGGAGGGTCTGGTCTTGGTCTTGGTCTTGGTCTTGGTCTCGAAGGGTCTGGTCTTGGTCTTGGTCTCGGCGGGTCTGGTCTTGACTAGAATACCTGTATTATATAGCGTAGCGACAACTCGATTTGTGGGCGCCATCTTGGCGCCAAGGCCTCCTCGTTCACCCAAGACCCGGGGAAATTCTCAAGGCATTACCCCGCAGTATATCATGTTATACCTACATGTATAAAGGATAGACTGTTATCTTCGGAAATGCTTGTTCTATAAGATTATCACATAAAACATAGTAAAACACATTAAATAAAGGTCATTATGAGACTTGGAAGAAATATGATGAACTTAACATTCACTTAAAACTCGTCGTCATTTATAACTTTGTGGGACAGCTTATAAGATGGCAAATATCAATAGAAGCAAAATTTAATTAGCTTTCCATTGACATATTTCGTTTTCTGATACATACAATAGTACCATGCAAACATTAAGGTTAACTAAATAAATGGACCCTACCCATAACTACGTCACGGTTTGTTTACATCGGTGCATTGTGGGGATAAGGCGGGGTCGCCGCGGGTGGACCTACGAAGGGAAAACTACGGCGATGGAAGAATTTCGAGTTATTTTGCGCGAAATTGATATTCCAGGTGCTATATTACAGTGCTCTGTTCTCGCTGACAACACTATAGAGAAGACCTGAGGTAATGGCTGATGTGCAGAGGCTTTTTAACCAAGAAAACAGAGTCATAACAGAGCCTCGTCAAAAGGTAAGCAACTGGTAGGTACGTAATGTGTCCCTATCACTTGCTTACTTCTTAATGAGACTCTGCTGTGACTGTTTTCCTGGTTTAGAAGCCTTTGCACATCAACCATCACCTCAGGTCTTCTCTATGTTGTCAGCGAGCACGGAAATATAGCACCTGGAATATCAATTTCGCCCAAAACAACTCGAAATTTTTTCTTCGTCGTAGTCTTCTCTTTGTAGGTTGTACATATTCATGGTTATGATAGTATTAAAATACCTTATTAATTGAGTTCCTTTTGTTGTCTTTCCTCATAATAAGTAGTGGTACATCATGGTTTAAGTGTTACTTGACGAGCCAATGAATACTCTTGAGTCTATACCAACATCACCAACCTTTGCTTTGATTTATCTTATTGCTCCATCCATAAACAAGCTGCATAACCACTGTGACATTATCCATCCTTGCCTCATGGTATACCTGGTACTGTCGTCTACCGATATTTTTCTCCCTACACAAATCGGGAAAACTCGCCGACGGTAATGGCTAGGTTAGATTTTGCTTTGATTTATCTCATTACTCCATCCATAAACAAGTTGCATAACCACGGTGACATTACCCATCCTTGCCTCATGGTACCTGGTACTCTCGTCTACCCAAATGCTCGTCCCTACATAAATCGGGGAAAACTCGCCGACGGTAATGGTTAGGTTAGGGGTAATAATGGACGAGAGTTGCGCGGTCGTTTTCAGAGACACA
>JACEEZ010025746.1:0-87500 GCA_016584305.1 Chionoecetes opilio | reverse complement strand
CACAGTCTTAGCAATGTATACAAAGTGTATCAGCCAATATCTGAGATTCCATAAAAAAAAGTGTCATTTTGGGTGTATATTTAATCGAATAAGCATCTCTGATACTAATGTTTCAAATTTGAAGAATGTCGATGAGTTTAATATTTTTTATATAGGCAAATCTATGTTTAGTCAGATTTAGCTTAAACGTTTCATGTATGACATTATAAGCATGTTTTTGAAAAGGCTAAAGTTTTGTAAGTCAATAAGATAAAATGGACTACAGATAACTTACTATTTCCCGCATAAGAATTTTGTTTGAATAGATTTTTAGGGTAGTAATTTGTGATCAAAACACCTTTTACATAATTCATTTATTATGAAAACTAAATGAGTTTTATTGCTTTGAAGTAAAAGAAAATACTTTTACAGAAACGCCGGCTAAAGTTTTGGAGTTACTTTAATATGATTCTTTCAGTTATTTACAGATACTTTTAACCCAAATTATTGCTTCCTGGTCCCCTTCTTTCTTCTCTTTGAGAGGAAAGAATTTTACAGTTCTATAACTATAGGTATGTATCTGAAATACTTACATATGAATATAATACCAGGGTATCATCGGTGTGTGTTGCATCTTTCTTCGTCATCTTTTCATCAGAGACATGTTCAGGCACATCATCATGAGTAATCTTCTCACACTTACTGCGTTGCACTACCAAAAACACAAAAATTATCGTATCTTATTGTGTGCAGAGTGAGTTTCATCACAATCATCACACTTGCCTATACATTTCAACAAGTTTTCAAGATTTTTTCTTGAGGACTACTAAGCTCACACTCTCATCCTCTGTTGTTCTATCATGATGTAATAGTTATTTTCATATTTCTATTGGCCTCTTCACAGCCTGTCCGATGACTTGGTTCAGCGTTGGGGTTGTACCAACAGGTGTGGTGGTTGATGAACCTTCACCACTACTACCACCACCACTGTTGTTCTTCAATAGCTCAAGTTTTGACCTGTTTAGAGCTCTTTCTCGAGCCTTCAAAAGCTTTTTACGCTTACTGCGAGGGATGATGAGTAAAATATAGAGCTAGAAAGCACGGCAGAAGCCAAGTCCTGCTTTTATTGGCTGTCCGCTCGTCTTACTAAAAAAAAAAGAAACATTCCGTTGTTGTGGTCGCAATTATGGCGGGAGGCGAGGCGAGGCAGGTGGAGGCAGGTCATGGAAGGCTGCTGTTAGAGGAAGTACAGACAACACAACAACAAACATATTCACGTAATTAGAACATAAGAGTGATAAATATTTGTCTTCGATCACTAACTAGGATTATGAATGCTCGGTTTTTTGCTTTCTAAATCATCACGTGCTGTCCTGACTGCCGTGTGGCAATCACGTACCATTCCTCCTGACTGGAAAAGGGGGCTGGTCGTCCCTATCTGGAAAGGGAAAGGGGACCGTCAGGATTGCAACAATTACCGCGGTATTACACTGCTCAGCGTGCCAGGCAAGGTGTTTGCCATATTGCTGACACGGATCCGCAGTCATCTGCTGAAGCATCAGAGACCTCAGCAGTCTGGGTTCACGCCTGGTAAGTCAACAACGGACCGTATCCTAGCGCTTCGTGTCCTGGTGGAACGCCGACGTGAGTTTCGACAGGGATGTTTGCAGCCTATGTTGATCTCAAGAAGGCGTTTGACTCAGTGCATCGTGAGTCACTTTGGGATCTTCTGCGACTTCGCGGGATTCCTGCAAGGACTATTGGTTTGATAACCGGTCTGTATTCTGGGACTGAGAGTGCTGTGAAATGTGGGGCAGGTGTATCCAGCTTCTTTCCTGTTAATACAGGAGTGAGGCAAGGGTGCGTCCTTGCCCCATCACTTTTCAACGCTTGTATGGATTGGGTATTGGACAAGGTTGTAGATCAAAGTGATTGTGGAGCATCCGTCGGCAACACCAAGATCACTGATCTTGTTTTTGCCGATGATGCAGTAATCTTTGCTGAGTCGCTGGAGGTCCTGGTGATGGCTCTCGAGGCGCTGCACGAGGAGGCAAAGCCTTTGGGACTTGAGGTCTCCTGGCTTAAGACCAAGGTCCAGGTGTTTGGAGACTTACTAGATGAAGCAGTACAGTCTGTTCATGCGTGCGGCGAGGACATTGAGATCTTGGAAAGTTTTACATACCTTGGTAGCGCAGTCCATAATGACGGCGGGTCACGTCAAGAAGTCTTACGGCGGATTGGCATAGCCCACAGTGCTATGGACTCGCTCAGTGGGAGTATTTGGCGTTGTCGGTACCTGTGCAGGAGGACAAGGATCCGGATCTTCAAGTCGCTTGTGATCCCTGTCTTACTATATGGTTGTGAGACATGGACACTAAATAGTGACTTGAAGAGACGAATCGATGCCTTTGGTAATAAGTGTTTTCGCAGAATCATGGGGTATCGCTGGGATGATTACGTGTCAAATCAGCCTTTGCACCGTGAGACTGAATCGAGGCCTATTACCTGCATAGTCCGTCAACGCCAACTTCGGTTATATGGGCATGTGGCACGCTACCCTGAAACCGATCCTTCCTATCGGGTTGTATCTGTACGAGACAATCCGGCGTGGAGGAGGCCAAGGGGGCGCCCACAAGGCTCGTGGCTGGGGCAAGTTGATGTTTCTTGTCGAGAGCTGCTTGGTATGGGAAAGGAGCCTGCATGGGGACTCGCGCGTGGTGACCCCCGGGAGTGGCGTCGTAGGGTTGGCGAGGCGACGCGCCCCCCGGCGTATGCCCCCAATGATTGATTGATATGTGTTGTGAAATGAGACCGAAAGGCGTGTGAGGAGAGGACTGAAACACGTTTCTGGAAACTTTTACTTCCTGCGAATCGGTTTTTTTCAACTCTCATTATGCGTTAATTGGTTCATTTGTCAATTATTTTGCAATGAATGCACATACATGTAAATAAATAAAGTTGCAGGTTGCGTATTAGAGTTACTATAAGTGTTAAGTTTACCTGTCGCCCTCAGCCTGTGACGCGCGCTCCCCCACACCCACCCTGTGCACACCAACACAGAAACATTTAAGCTTAATTTTAAGCGACAAAAGTAAGTTAAATATCACTTTAATTGAATTTAATTGTAATTTGATTTAAAAAAGAAACACTGACTATTTACAAATATAAGGTGAAAAAATTAATATCCCTACAAATTATGGGCTCAACAAAAATAAAGAGAGGCTGATCCATGGACGGGGAGGTGGCGGGATCCGAGGTCGGTAAAAGATAACTTTTATTGCAGTGTGGGGGATTTAAACCCAAGTATGTTGCATAGAAAGAGAACACTTTACCACTGAGCTATGGAGCGCCCACTAAATAATGAAAGGAAAATATATATGAACATATTACCCGAAACTTCTATTCCTCACTCGCACTAAAATATGCTTTCTTCCTATTTGTGGAGACCATCTGGAGTGAATAATAACTAACATAATGGTTGTGAGGTAAGCAAAACAATGATTAATAGTGTCATGTGAACAACAGTCGTGGCGGTGTGAGGGGCTGGCTTGGTGGTCAGTGGGTCGCACCCTACTCTGGGAACCTTAGCTTTACTGGTTAATGGTGGACTCATGCACTATATGTACGTATTTACTTGTTGTATATATAATTATGTTGTAGTATATATGAATATTTACTCACAAACACGTGAAAATGGAGATTGAACACTGGAGACACTAGTGCAAAAAATATTACGAAGATTACGAAGCGGCAGGAGAGTTGAACTGCAAACCAGTGGAAGGAGAAAGTGTGTGTGTGTGTATGTATGTGTATGTGTGTGTGTGTGTGTGTGTGTGTGTGTGTGTGTGTGTGTGTGTGTGTGTGTGTGTGTGTGTGTGTGGGTGTGTGTGTGTAAGTGTATATGGTTTGTGTGTTTGTGTGGTGTGTTTTGAATTATAGTACGATTCTATTATTCATTTCATTGTTATTATTATTATTATTATTATCATTACTATTATTATTATTATAATTATTATTATTGAAAATAATAACATTATTATTAATGTTATCAATATCAAATTATCATCATTACTTTTAGCACCATTACTGTCGGTACGTAGATGATGTAGGGAATAATCGCTGAGAAATGTGTCATATATCAACCTTGTTCAGCTTTGCCCAAAGGCTGCTTCACAGGAATACAACATTTATCAACATTTACCTCAGTCCGTGTGTCCTTCACCACCTGTCACCACCTGTCACAACATCCTCATAGCATTGCTGTTACTACTACTTTTATCATTTGTATTGTCATTATTAATAAATTTATATTGTACTATTATTATCCTTATTATTATTATGACTATTTTTTTCAACATTACTATAGTCATTGGCATTATTGTTATTGTTACGCTTTGTGTATCTGAGTGTGTGGTGGTGGTGGAGGCAGTGTTAAAGGTACGAGGCGGGCTGCTTTGTGTGAGGGGATGGGTGTGGGGTATGGAGCGGGGAGTGGGTCCGGTAGACGTGTGTCGCCAGGCACCCCGGGATGGGGCAGGGAGCGGGCCCAGGAGAGCGAGAGAGCGGAGAGAAGGGTGCCTGCTCTTGGCACACACAAAGAAGTGTGACGTCATGTGCGAGGATGAGTTCCTATTGGAGCGCGCACGACGTTCCTAGAGCGGGATTGGTTGGCTAGCTGGCGGAGCAGAGTGAGCAGGGTTGAGAGGAAAACAGAAGGGAGAAGAAAGCGAGAGAGGAGAGAGGCAAGGTGTCGGACCATTGGGCTAGCGCGACGCGCCTGTTGGCGTTGCCTCAGCTTCGTCAGCTTCGTCAGTAGTCGTGTGCCTTAAGCGTACCTTCGTGTGTTTCTGTTGCCTCCCAGTGTTTCAAGTGAAGCCTTGTGTGTTGGTGTAGTGGAGCACAGAGCGTGTCCATGTATGTATGTACTTTGTTCACCCTCTCCACCTTCAGGAGTGGGACACCAGAGAACTGTGTATTGTGTGATCTACATCATTAAAGGAAGAATTGTACAGTGAGTGTTCAATGTCCTCTACCCGCCTTGTGTTATTGCTTACGTGGTGCACACCATTGCTCGCTCAGGTTAAGTCTACCGAGCCCTTCTACAGGAGGGAAGTTAAGGGGTTACTTGATGGCGCCTTTGGGGGTGAATTAAGACAGGTGAGTCTGTTGAGGTATGAGGGCGGCGCGCAACACTGGTGTCAGTAGTGGGATTAATTGTAGAATAATCTGTGGCCGGTAATGGCGGTGTCGCACGCGGTTAAAATGGCGGATAGGGAGGAGAACAGAGGGGAAGGCGAGGTGAAGCATTGTGACGTCACTGAGGAATGTGCCCGTGGCGCGCTTCTAATGATGAGAGACATGATGAGAGACAATGAGAAAATGAGGAAAGTAATGAGAAAGGCAATGGTTAACCAAAGTGAAAATTTAAGGGAAATGAGAAAGGAAATGGAACAGGATATATTGAAAATGAGAAACACACCAAAGAGAGGCTTAAATAACGAGGTACAGGCTTACGCGAGGCAGGACCTGACGAAGGGTGGGGCGTGCGTCGGAGCGGAAAAGAAGTTGGTTAGGGTTGGCGACGAAGAGCTGCCTAACTCCCTAGGTGACGCCCCTGCAGAGGATGTGGGCGTGGAAATTAAGGCGGCGCCGTCAGAAGGGTGCAGTGAAGAGGTGCGCCCTTACTCCCCGGTGACGCCCCAGCGGAGGTTGTTGCGGCTTAGCGCGTGCCCCTTGCCGCGAGGATGGACACAGGCGCGCCGGCCGCATCATCCGCTCTTCGCCTCCCTGCCCCGCCTTCTTCAGGAGGTGACGAAAAGGCGGCGTTGAGGGCCTGGCGGGCCCCTCCCGCTGCGCTGGCAAACGGCGTAAAAGGCGCGCCGGCCGCATCATCCGCTCTTCGCCTTCCTGCCCTGCCTTCTTCAGGAGGTGAACGTGGGAAGGGCCGCGCTGGGGGCCTGACACTCCGGCAGGTGCGGAACAAGCGCCCACGGCGGAAGAGCGGCCTGTCGCCCCGACCGAAGAGCCGCAGGCGTGGTGAACGTGGGAAGGGCCGGGCTGGGAGCCTGACACTCCGGCAGGTGCGGGAAAAGCGCCCACGGCTGAAGAGCGGCCTGCCGCCCAGACGGGGGCGGATCAAGCGCCCACTGTGGGAAGGCAAGAAACCCGCTCACCTCGCCTCGGCATGGAACCACCGGAAGAAGAGGCGCCGTCGGAGTGAGCGTGGGAGGCCTCACAGCAAGCGAGGTAGGCCTCCGAGCGCCAGGATGACGAAGTGGACGCACCCTTACCCGCCTCTGCCGCGCTCTCGGAGGGCCAGGATGAAGAGGATGTGCCCATACCTGCCTCTGCTGCGTCTACAGGAGGATGGCGAGCGCAGTGTGTGGCCGCCGCCGCAGCTGTGGCAGGTGGATGACGGTGGAGGGATGCTTTGTGCCCTCTTCCAGGCAGAACCAACCACAGCGGGTTGCTGTTAAAGCGGGGTTCAGACGACACGTATTTGCTACGTGCGTCTTGTCCACGTGACGTCATCGTGAAGTCACCGTGACGTCACTTCCTGCTTGTGTGACCTTGAAGGACGTGCGTCTCCGGAGGCAAAGATTCGGAGCCTCCAATTCTTTTGGCGCGCTGCGTGAGCGGTGGTGCCACAATTTATAGAACATTATACGTAACTAAGTTTTGCAATATCAAAATAATGCTGTTTCCAAGGTCTGATTTAAAATATATTTATTATCAGTGATTCTGGAAGACAATATTAGTAATGGAAGACATACATGATGTGAAAATATTGTGTCCCACTGCTTGAAGGCGGAACAGCGGCACCGCTGCTTGATTGTAAGCTCCACCAACACCAGTACCTCTGTTGTGTATTTCTTGCGTTATTTCTCGTGTTCTCTAGTTCTAACCCTCTCACGTGCCCCTCTAGTAGCTACTATATACCATCCTTCCTACAGCATCACGCTACGCCACCAACACCCTCTACAGGCCGTGTAATAGGTAGTAATTATTAGTGACTTGAAAAATGCAGCCACGACTGCGATATGTGGCAACACCTGTGAACCCCGTTATACAGAATCCACTTGTAACCTTTGCAATAGCCTGCTGTCAGGGATTGTAGCGCTATATAGGTAGAGCAGGGAGTGAAGGGGGATATAGTGAAGGAAGTAATAGGTGTGTCATGGGGTACAAAAGGGAGAAAATAAGGAAAGCAAGGTGGTTTTATACTGCATTTTTTTCTGATAAGAGCGAGCGGGAATGACCAGTGAGACGAGGGAACGTCATCGTGACGTCACGGTGACGGCACGATAACAAGACGCACGTAGCAAATACGTGAAGTCTGAACCGGGCTTAAGTCCTGTCTCGTCACCGGCGTTCTGCAGCGGAGGGCATGGTCCGTCGGGAGGATGGTCGTGGCGCCTTCATCCACCGCGAGACTGGAGCAGCTGGATGAGGAGGGGAGATCGCGAGCCAATTGGAGAGTAGCTCTTGGCCGCGGGTACCTCAGAGGCGACCCCCCTGGGAAGAGGGGGGATTTGTGTGGCGCCCTTGGAGAACCACGGAGCCAATGGAGAGCGACTCTTGGCCGTGGTAACTTTTGAGGCAAGCCAGGGATGAGGAGGGTCCCCTGGGAGCTTGTAGCGCCTGAAGAAGGGTGCAGGGGCGTCACCTGCTTGTGAGTCTCGCGGGCGAAAGAGGGAGGGCGACCTGACGCGACCTCCAGCGCTGTATAGGCGGCGGGGTGAAGGCGATGATTGGACTTAATTTGTAACTGTAAGGCTTTCAGCGGTGATATTAATTTTGTTGTGTGTTAAATGTGATGGGCGAGCTGCCATTTTATTTGAGGATTTTTGTTAGTGTAAAATTTTGCATGTTTCAAGTATGGCCATATTGTGTGTTTTCTTTTATGTACTCTTAGAATACAGTATTTAGGATTTAAGGTAACAGTGAGGTCACTGCTCTATTAGGAAGGGGGATAATGTTACACTTTGTGTGTCTGAGTGTGTGGTGGTGGTGGAGGCAGTGTTGAGGGTACGAATCGGGCAGCTTTGTGCGAGGGGGTAGGTGTGGGGTATGGAGCGGGAGTGGGTCCGGGAGACGTGTGTCGCCAGGCACCCCGGGATGGGGCAGGGAGCGGGCCCAGGCGAGCGAGAGAGCGGAGAGAAGGGTGCCTGCCCTTGGCACACAGAAAGGAGGGTGACGTCATGTGCGAAGATGAGTTCCTATTGGAGCGCGCACGACATTCCTAGAGCGGGATTGGTTGGTTAGCTGGCGGAGCAGAGTGAGCAGGGTTGAGAGGAAAACAGAAGGGAGAAGAAAGCGAGAGAGGAGAGAGGCAAGGTGTCGGACCATCGGGCTAGCGCGACGCGCCTGTTGGCGTTGCCTCAGCTTCGTCAGCTTCGTCAGTAGTCGTGTGCCTTAATTAAGCGTACCTTCGTGTGTTTCTGTTGCCTCCTAGTGTTTCAAGTGAAGCCTTGTGTGTTGGTGTAGTGGAGCACAGAGCGTGTCCATGTATGTATGTACTTTGTTCACCCTCTCCACCTTCAGGAGTGGGACACCAGAGAACTGTGTATTGTGTGATCTACATCATTAAAGGAAGAATTGTACAGTGAGTGTTCAATGTCCTCTACCCGCCTTGTGTTATTGACTACGTGGTGCACACCATTGCTCGCTCAGGTTAAGTCTACCGAGCCCTTCTACAGGAGGGAAGTTAAGGGGTTACGTGATAGCGCCTTAAGTGGGTGAATAAAGACATGTGAGTCTGTTAAGGTATGAGGGCGGCGCGTAACATTATTATTATTGCTATTGTTATTCATATTATCATTATTGTTTTATCATCATAAATATTTTTATTATCATTAATAATATCGCCCTATCCGCCATTAAGCTCTGACTCACGTTTAAGCTTCTTGGAGCTCCAGGGATTATTTGCGATAGATAATGTCAGAGCAGTCCTAAGGATATGATAAGTAAATAAATAATCAAATATGTTAAAATAAGAAAAAGGTAAATATATACATGAATAAATACACTTATATCACACAAGAAACAATATTCGTTTGAATCCGTTGATAATTCTCTTCTCTTATAACATCAATTGGGTATCAATTTAATTGCAATTACAATTGCTAATTTACAATTATGTGGAATTTAAAATCACGGAACTTAATAACTGTTGGCCACAAATCCAATTGAACTCAGAAATGTTGAAGTTTTTCCGGCTATCACCGTGGCCACCGAGAGAGAAGGCCCGATGAATCGCCCGTGACGTCACACCATCTAGTGCTCACCGCTCCGCTCCCCGTACAAGTTTACCTACCTAATATAATGTTTATCAGTATAAAAGATATACTGTTATCTTCGGAAATGTTTGTTCTATAATAATATTCAAATAAAAAACCGTAAAACACACTAAAGAAATGCCATTATGAGACTTTCAAGAAATATGCATTAGCTTAAACTCTTCGCCATTTAATATTTTGCCCGCAAACATTTTACATGGAGAATATCAATAGAAGCGGAATTTAATTAGCTTTCCATTGATATATTTTGTTTAGTGATAAATGAATTAGCAGCATGCATAAATTAGCGTTAACTAAATATAAAAAATCATGAAATCGGGTAATTACCTACCTAATATATGTTTATCTGTATAAAATATATACTGTTATCTTCGGAAATGTTTGTTCTATAATATTATCAAATAAAAAATTGTAAAACACACTAAAGAAATGCCATTATGAGACTTTCAAGAAATATGCATGAACTTAAACTTTTCGCCATTTAATATTTTGCGAAAAAACATTTTACATGGAGAATATCAATATAAGCGGAATTTAATTAGCTTTCCAATGATATATTTTGTTTTCTGATAAATGAATTAGAACTATGCATAAATTAGCGTTAACTAAATAAATAACATCATCAATCGGGAAAAATTACCCGATTTCATGATGTTATTTATTTAGTTAACGCTAATTTATGCATGGTTCTAATTCATTTATCAGAAGAAAAAAATATCAATGGAAAGCTAATTAAATTCTGCTTCTATTGATATTCTCCATGTAAAAAAGTGTTTGCGCAAAATATTAAATGGCGAAGAGTTTAAGTTCATGCATATTTCTTGAAAGTCTCATAATGGCATTACTTTAGTGTGTTTTACAATTTTTTATTTGATAATATTATAGAACAAACATTTCCAAAGATAACAGTATATATATTATACTGATAAACATATATTAGATAGGAAATTACCCGATTTCATGATTTTTTATATGTAGTTAACGCTAATTTATGCATGCTGCTATTTCATTTATCACTAAACGAAATATATCAATGGAAAGCTAATTAAATTTCGCTTCTATTGATATTCTTCATGTAAAATGTTTGCGAGCAAAATATTAAATGGCGAAGAGTTTAAATTAATGCATATTTCTTGGAAGTCTCATAATGGCATTTCTTTTGTGTGTTTTACGGTTTTTTATTTGATAATATTATAGAACAAACATTTCCGAAGATAACAGTATACCTTTTATACTGATAAACATTATATTAGGTAGGTAAACTTGTACGGGAAGCGGAGCGGTGAGCACTAGATGGTGTGACGTCACGGGCGATCCATCAGGCCTTGTCTCTCGGTGGCCACGCTATCACACGGTGCGTTTCGTCGGACTGTTTCGTCAAACTTGCCATTTGGTCGAACTTCGAGGGTCATTTCGCCCAACATGTTCGACGAAAGGGTTTTGTGATATTATACAAAATGTTGCATATTTCGTCAAACATACTCTGGGGTCAAAATAAGTCTATATTTTTTCTGTAAGTTTTAAATAGTATTAGCAATTATTAAGCATTGAAATGAACAGTAGCTGCTCGTGATACAATAAAAGGGGGGACTGCAGCTTCACACAACAGTAGGATACATGAATTTGACCTATCTCAGGTATGAGTTGTAATTGATGTTCACGGATTTCAGGGCATGGTAGTAGTGGTGGTGGTAGAAGGGATGGTGGGGGTGGTAGTGTTGGCAGTAGAGGGGATGGCTGAGGTGGTGATGGTAGAATTACAGTATTACTTGAAAATAAAGTCAGTACCGCTTGATTTTGTCACCGCCGCCGCCCGCCGTCACTATGCACACCGTCTACACGCACTGGGAACAAGACTAAAAGCTGGGGGACGAGACTAAAAAGCTGCACGGCTGCAGCTCTTGGCGTTCACAAGTGGTGCGGCGGCAGCAGACATGAATCGTACAGCAAATATGAGAGTAACTTCCCTTTTGGTCTGGTTTTAATGAAAATTCAATTAGTAACGAATTGAAAATAACCTATAATGACTTTTTATTATGATATATTTGTTAGTAGTGTATCAATTCTGCTGTGTCTCTAAAGACATCATACACCTGGCAGTGAGTGTCTGGGGGTGCTGCAGCTCCGCAGCCCTATGCCACGGGCCGCCACTGGAAATGAACACCATCATATAATACATAACAGGAAAATTAATACAGATCAGTCTATATTATAATTTAATAATTCTCTTTTAATATTTCTCTTTAGGAATAGCCATACAATTCTCAGGAAATCAACTTTATATCGAAAAGTTTGTGAATTCAAGACCCTTTGACCGGGACAAAAGAAACACCCTAGTGATCATACACTAATAACCAAACCAGAATCCTTCACACACGAGGAAGTAGCTATAAGTAACATAAGAAAAAACCAATCATAATTATATACCATTCAGATAGGCAAAATTCCTATACAAATCATTAAAAAAACAGATCATGATTATATACCATTCAGATAGTCAAAATTCCTATACAAATCATTAAAAAAACAGATCATAATTATATACCATTCAGATAGGCAAAATTCCTATACACATCATAAATTCCTATCCTTGCATAAGTGTAAGTGCTCACATCGAGGTCCACCTCCGGTCCTAACCTGGACATTGGTCAACTGGCCAAGATAGCCTAACCACATAAGCTAGCCTGACAGTTCAGGCTATTGCTGGTATTTATTCTCTTAATGCAGAGACACGGGTACAAATTGATTAAATGTATATATTGGGCACTGTAATATCAAGATTAAGAACTGGAACTGTCGCCGAAAATAGGAACACCCCCCGACGTGAAAAACTACACTCGCAGACGGCGGCGAGAGTTCCAGGCACGAAGACACCCTAATGCACACGCCCTAGGCAAACATGAGAACATCAGAAAATAAGGTTAAACAAACATACACAGACCAGAACACACTTTCATGTGGGCAAACAAACACTAGATTTGGGCGAAATGACTTGTGGGCGAACTGACATGTGGGCGAAAAGACCATAAACCCCTACCGTAGATAACAGTCAAGTCGCCACCTGCAGTCATGTCGCCAGGCGCCAAATATTACGAATTATAGCCTCACTAGCTACTGATTTTTATGTGCCACTGAAGATGTTGCACTGTAGCTTATATTATGACTGTATAAGCTACCCTGTTTCAGCGTTGTTTTATGCTTTGTATCTGCAAATATAACTGTTGCGCATTTTGCATCTCACGTTTTTCTTCGCGCGACGACAGACAGTAGCTAGCTCATCACCTTTCGGGCGGCAGGACACAAGACTTTCCAGATCTGTCAAACTTGAATAGAATTTGCTTTCACGTTGGCAGAGGAATTTTTATATATCCAAGTATCTTCCGCAGGTAATATATATATATATATATATATATATATAGACTTGTTTTACTTTACCTCTAATTTCCCTGAATTCCCCAGAGTGGCGACTCAACTGTTGGGTTAAAATACTAGCTGGCGACTTTACTGTTGTAGTATATAGCAAGGTCGCCACTCGGTTTTATTTTTGTAATTTGTTCATTTATAGCCCTAATATGACACAGATGAAGACACAAAATGACACAGACTTTCCAGATAGCCCCTTCTAACTTTCCTGAAATCATGGATGTACAAATGTAAGTATTAACGCCACCACACGTCTGTAAATAACAAAGAAACGTTGTCCTGGCGACTGGACTGTTATCTACGGTAGGATGATAGAAACACGACAAGTGACCACCGACCACTGACTCCTCCTCTGCCTTCTACCGTGACAGCATTACAGGCACACCCCCGCACCTGTATCCTGGGGTCCGGGGCGTCCTCGCGGGGCCGGGGCTGCTCCTCCCCAAGGTCCACCTCCTCCATGACCCCCGGCTCAGCACCACCAGGTCAGGTCAGGTCAGGAGAGGAACGCTGGGGCGGCCCGTGCGTCTATCTTGCAGCAGTAGCAGCAGCAGCCAGCAGACTATCAAAACAAAAGAGCATCGTCTAATTTCGCCTTACACCTGTCAGACACACACACACACACACACGTACACAGGCGCACACACACACACACAGGCGCGCGCGCACACACACACACACACACACATACACACAGGCGCACACGCACACATACGGTACATACATTAGCTTAATGTAGGTGTTTGCTAAAGCCTAAAACAACTCTTGTGCAGATCACCAAATTAGCACTATATTCTCATACCTCCCCAGTATACTATAGTACACCCTACTTACCAACAATTTTCTTCTTCTTTAAATCTTATTTATTATGGCATGCATGGTAGGAAATGCAGAGCCTTGTACTCACTTTTTCATCTTGTATGAAACGTTTGCATCTGTCCGTGCCTTCCATAATGAAATACGTACACCACCAGTTGTGACCATTGCACACGTTAAAACCCCTAAAATGCAGTGCTATTATTATCTGCCTTATTGTTTGATATGTTAAAGTATCCATCTATGTGCCTGGCATTTGTAGTAATTTGATATCATTTAGTGTTAAGTAGCTGTATATGGCACTTGTTATTTTACATTTCCAATATCGTACATAAATTATTATAAATGGTGGTGTTGACTGTTGCCTTAATTAGAAGATATATATATATATATATATATATATATATATATATATATTTTAATTTTTTTTTTTTTTTTTATACATCTGTGCCTATAGCGCCTGTAGGCAGTGGTGACCCAGGGCTCGGGTGGTAGGCTCTGGAGGTTCACTTGAGGGTTCTGATGGTTGGTCCTCGCCCGTTGGTGGCGCAGGCAGGTTTCTTATAGTGACGCCTGTGAGGCTCATGCCGCCCCCCTGTGTCCTCCGATGCACTCGCAATCGAAGGTAGAGTTGATGGGCAGGGCATGTGGGTGTTCTTAGGCCACTCGACGGTGCAGAAAGGTTTTGGGTTTCTTCGGGGATCGAACTCTGGTCACCGAGAACGCCAGTCGGAGACTCTAACCGCTCCGCTACCGCCTCCCCAATTATATATATATATATATATATATATATATATATATATATATATATATATATATATATATTATATATATATATAGTATATATATATATATATATATATATACTAGTTATTATATATAATATATATATATCTATATATATATATATATATATATATATATATATATATATATATTATATTATATCATAATATTTATACATACTATTAGTGTGTGTGTGTGTGTGTGTGTGTGTGTGTGTGTGTGTGTGTGTGTGTGTGTGTGTGTGATTGATTGTTCTATTTGAACTATTTCTATTCGTTCTATTGTTTGTTGTATATGTATTATAGTCAGGTTAATACTGTTTTACAATTATTACCGTATCTGTTTTAGCTTTGTGTAGGTGATTCTAACAAAAGAGTCATTCATACTGCAATACCATTATTATCTGCCTATAGGTGTCTTGCACGTGACGTCACAGCCCTTGTTGTGGCTGCAACAGGCGCGGGAAATGCGAGCTGGAGGATCAACAAACTCCACTTGGAGCCCGTGTTTGCCAGCTTATGGTAATTTTCCCCTACAAAATATATGTTTATCAGTATAAAAGATATACTGTTATCTTCGGAAATGCTTGTTCTATAATATTATCAAATAAAAAACCGTAACACACATTAAAGAAAGGCCATTATATGAGACTCTCAAGAAATATGCATTGAAGCATTCACCAACTCCAGCTCCCATTTAATATTTTGCGTGAAAACTTTTTACATGGACAATATCACTAGAAACGGAATTTAATTAGCTTTCCATTGATATATTTCGTTTTCTGATAAATGAACTAGAACCATGCATAAATGAGCGTTAACTAAATAAATAACATCATGAAATCGGGTAATTTTTTCCCGATTGATGAGGTTATTTTTTTAGTAACGCTAATTTATACATGGTTCTAATTTATTTATCAGAAAACGAAATATATCAATGGAAAGCTAATGAAATTCCGCTTCTATTGATATTCTCCATGTAAAATGTTTTCTAGCAAAATATTAAATGGGAGCTGGCGCTCGTGAAAGAAGGTTCATGCATTTTTCTTGAGTGTCTCATAATGGCCTTTCTATAGTGTGTTTTACGGTTTTTTATTTGATAATATTATAGAACAAACATTTCCGAAGACAACTATATACCTTTTATACTGATAAACATATATTTGTTAGGGGAAAATTATCATAAGATGGCAAACACGGGCGGTAAGTGGAGTTTGTTGGTCCTCCAGCTCGCTCCGACGGGCGGCATTTGGCTTGAAGACGGCGGCATTTGGCTTGAAGTCGCTAGATCGTGACGTCAGTGCAAGACACCTATTGGTAATATGTCCATGATTATGATTTCAGGCCCAATATTATTCTGGTATTCAACATTGCAACAGCCAGCTGTTGGATGTCAAGTCTATAGCTGCTTGAAATCCTTAATAAAATGATATTGATGACTATGTTCTTCTATTTACCTTTTAATTAATTATATATATAGTCAAAATACAAGGTGAATAAAATAATAGGAAGAGAATAAACGATAAGGCAGGGCATGGGAAGTTTAAGTAGAAATACAAGAGTCACCCCTAAAAATCTGCTGTGTTTCGATTCATCTCTTGAAGATGGCGCGGCGTCCGTCCTCCAAACTTAGCACACAGGTGACAGTCCCCTCTCCTCGTTTTGTAATATCCACGTGGCGTGGGAAGTTGGGAACGAGACGATACGTATAGAGCAGCGGCGACCTCACAGACGTATAGAGCAGCGGCAACCTCACATACGTATTGCGCGGGGGAACCCTATATAAGCTACTGAACGCCGCCCTGATGTGACAGTGACAGTGACGACACCATCGGCAAGTGTATCTTCACGATGAGGTAAGGGCCGCGCACCGCTGCAACACAACTGTTTGAGGGTTGGTTAAGGGCTAAATTTACGGTTTAGGTCAAACAGGTCCCGCTTTTTTGAGGCTGAAACTTAAAAGGCAAGATGTCGGCTGGTCGGTCCAAAGCTTTTCAACTTCTACAGGCTACATCGTCGGCTACGTAAGCTATAACGAAGTGACGATGTGTGCTATAATACGCTAATTAACGTTGCTTTTACCGGTATACTGGTTAATGTGATTACTTAAGGCGTTTAGTAAGAAATAACGTTTTTTAAGTGAGTGTGAAATTTACGTTTTAAGACTTTCAACTCTTACAAGCTATATCTTCGGCTACGTAAGCTATAACGAAGTGACGATGTGTGCTATAATATGCTAATTAACGTTGCTTTTACCGGTAAACTGGTTAATACTAGCTCCTGAATACTTTTCATGGGCTTTGAATGAATCTGGCATTCGTGTTTGCCGGAAGTCAAATTTTTGGTCAAATTCTAGAGTCCTTTCCCGCCCGCATATTCGCCTTTTTTGGAAGAGTTTGTGATCCAGGGATATCAACCGCCAATCACGGTTGTCAGAACTCGTGACGTCACACAAAGGGGTGGAGCTAACGTGAATCGCCGTGAGCGAGCGAGACCACCGAGAGACATCTCTCTCGGTCTCGAGATCATCTCGGTGGCCACGGAGCGAGGCCCTCAGTACTCGTGACGTCACACAAAGGGGTGGAGCTAACGTGAATCGCCGTGAAGCGAGGCTCTCTCTCTCTCTCTCTCTCTCTCCAATACCTGAAGGCAGTGTAGGGGTGAAGGGAGGTATGAAGGGAAAAGTTTAAGGGGGTGAGGGGGGAGGTATTGAAGGGGTGAAGGGAGGTATTTGAAGGGTGATAAGGGAAGCTCTCCTCTTCTCTCTCTCTTCTCTCTCTCTCTCTCTCTCTCTCTCTCTCCTCTCTCTCTCTCTCTCCTCTCTCTCTCTCTCTCTCTCCTCTCTCTCTCTCTCTCTCTCTCTCTTCTCTCCAATACCTGAGGCAGTGAAGGGGTGAAGGGATGGTATGAAGGGAAAAGTTTAAGGGGGTGAGGGGGAGGTATTGAAGGGGTGAAGGGAGGTATTTGAAGGGTGGGCATGGAGGTCTCTCCTCTACGTGCCTCTCTCTCCTCTCGTCTCTCTCTCTCTCTCTCTCTCCTCTCTCTCTCTCTCTCTCTTCTCTCTCTCTCTCTCTCTCATACCTGAAGGCAGTGAAGGGGTGAAGGAGGTATGAAGGGAAAAGTTTTAAGGGGGTGAGGGGGGAGGTATTGAAGGGGTGAAGGGAGGTATTTGAAGGGTGGGCATGGGAAGCTCTTCTCTCTCTCTCTCCTCTCTCTCTCTCTCTCTCCTCTCTCTCTCTCTCTCTCTCTCTCTCTCTCTCTCTCTCTCCAATACCTGAAGGCAGTGTAGGGGTGAAGGGAGGTATGAAGGGAAAAGTTTAAGGGGGTGAGGGGGGAGGTATTGAAGGGGTGAAGGGAGGTATTTGAAGGGTGATAAGGGAAGCGCTCTCTCTCTCTCTCTCTCCAATACCTGAAGGCAGTGAAGGGGTGAAGGGAGGTATGAAGGGGAAAGTTTAAGGGGGTGAGGGGGGAGGTATTGAAGGGGTGAAGGGAGGTATTTGAAGGGTGATAAGGGAAGCTCTCTCTCTCTCTCCCTCTCTCTCTCTCTCTCTCTCCAAACCTGAAGGCAGTGAAGGGGTGAAGGGAGGTATGAAGGGGAAAGTTTAAGGGGGTGAGGGGGGAGGTTTTGAAGGGGTGAAGGGAGGTATTTGAAGGGTGATAAGGGAAGCTCTCTCTCTCTCTCTCTCTCCAATACCTGAAGGCAGTGAAGGGAGGTATGAAGGGGAAAGTTTAAGGGGGTGAGGGGGGAGGTATTGAAGGGGTGAAGGGAGGTATTTGAAGGGTGGTAAGCGAAGATCTCTCTCTCTCTCTGTTCTATCCCCTTTCACCCCTCATAACCTCATACTTTATTTCACCCCTTCAATACATCCCCTCTCACCCCTCATCTCATAATTTGTTTCACCCCCTCAATACCTCCCCTCTCACCCCTCATGACTTCCCTCACACCCTTCATACCTTTTCTCACACCTCTTACTTAACATTTCACCTTTCATACCTTTCCTCAGATCCCTAAAACTTTCCCTCACACCCCTTATACCTTATTCATATCTCTTACACTTTCCCTCGCACCTATAAAACCCTCCTACACACCCGTCATATCTCCAATTGTTACCCACATACACCCCCAGCCACCCTCTCAATTCAAATCCACATACAAATTAGACTGTACTTGAGTTTGTATAATCAAGATATGCCAAACGTGACTAAATACAAATTGATTAGGCAAAACAGAGGTGTTTGTGGAAAATGGTACCAGCATACCATTCATACCATCCATACATCATACCATCCCTCTTAGTCCTCTAACTTTTCTTTAAACTTCTTAAACCTTTCCTCATAATCTCAATATGTTCTACCCCTTTAAACCTTCTTACACTCCATAAACTTGTGTGGCGACTATCGTCTTGTGTTAACAAAGATGACGGCTGCTCTGACCAAAATCCAAGTGGGTAAAGAGCTATCCAACAAATCAGTGATATACGATACTACGTTCAAGGCAATTATGTTGCCGCTGTAAGTTATGTATGCTGTAAAGTTACAAATGAAATATCTTAAGGTCGTTTCTTTGACAAACGTTTCAGTTTTGTTTTGACCAAACCGTTGTTACTCAATTCAACCACTTTCTTTGCAGTCTGATGCTTCATAATTGTCATATATATTAGTTGAGGTAGTTCTTTCCCATTTCCTTAGCTAAGTCTGATCTCGCTTTGTTCCACCTCGTATACAACGTATGGATAGCCTACAATTTATGTAGTACAAAGTTCCATAACTGTCACAACTACTTGCAATAGTGTTCACAATGCATCAGCTGTGTAAGTCATTTTGTTTCAAACATAAAATATTATTTAGCGCATTTATGTATTTAAACTTACTACTGTAAATGTCAAATAATCAAATTCTGCAATCGCTACTAATAAAACACAATAAAGCTAGATATATCCCAACTTATATTTGTAGGACAATGAATGTACTGTATGTACATCAATATGCACAGGTCTGAATATATATATATATATATATATATATATATTAAGGCATTTTCCTAAACATAAGTAAGGGTTGGCGCAAATACAGAGCAATTTCCTTGCAGTAAAAAAATAACTGACATTCAATTTACACATCTTACTACAACTACAATTTACTACATCTTGATAAACAAAAGTATTCCACTGAAAAACGGAGGAAGAGTATTTGAAGCATGTATAAGATCAGTATTGCTGTATGGTTCTGAGACATGGACTTAGATAAAGAAGTTGGAGGATGTGTTGGTTGGTTGTGATCGGAGAATGTTGAGGTATATGACTGGGATCACATGAAGAGATGAAGTGTCAGAAAAAAATCTGATATTATATAGAAATATTATTATGATGGACCAAATGAGATTTAATGTCCACTACCATGTGATTTGACATTAGCAACATTGCACACAACTGTCAGAAGAAAACCTGACACTAATAGAAATATAATGATAGACCAAATGAGATTTAATGTCCACTACCATGTGATTTGACATTAGCAGCATTGCACACAACTGTCAGAAGAAAACCTGACACTAATAGAAATATAATGATAGACCAAATGAGATTTAATGTCCACTACCATGAGATTTGGCATTAGCAACATTGCACAGTGACAATGCACACAACTGTCAGAAGAAAACCTGACACTAATAGAAATATAATGATAGACCAAATGAGATTTAATGTCCACTACCATGTGATTTGACATTAGCAACATTGCACACAACTGTCAGAAGAAAACCTGACACTATATAGAAATATAATGATAGACCAAATGAGATTTAATGTCCACTATCATGAGATTTGGCATTAGCAGCATTGCACACAACTGTCAGAAGAAAACCTGACACTATATGGAAATATAATGATAGACCAAATAAGATTTAATGTCCACTCCCATGAGATTTGGCATTAGCAACATTGCACACAACATTATGGGCCAAATTTCTTGGTCGCTTCACTTTACCAATCACGCCCCCTGGTCGTCGTCCTTTGAGAAGAGCAGCAGCTCCTCGCGGCACACCTGGACCTCTTCTCGATAAGGATGTTGGTTGGCATGATATTTTTCCCCGTCCAGCCCCACCTTTCCTTATGGAAGAACTTTGTTCATGAAGCATATTGTGGAGCCCATTTGTACTCCTTACATTTTTCAAGCGGCAAATCCATTTATCTATGGCCAAAACTGTACCCTCTGGCCCTTCAACACCGAACTTCCTGACAACTTCACTGATAACTTCAAATGCTTCCTGAGTTTTCTCCTCGATTGAACTTGTACTCTTTGTCGCATCTGAGGTGTTCTTCTCCTCATCCTCCTCATCCTTCTCTGTTTTCACTTGCTTCTGATTAAGTATGGTTTCTTGAGGCTCATCAGTCAGATCCCTGAAAGACTCATCTGGAGTCCTTTCATTTTCTTGAGGCTCATCAGTCAAGCCCCTGAAGAAGGACTCATCTGGAGTCCTTTCATCTCCTACAGCCAATGCAGCTGGGTGGTGATGTGATGGGTGAGGGAGTGCAGTGATGGGTGAGGGAATAGGTGGGGGGTGATGGGTAATGGGTGAGTGAATGGGTGTGTGGTGATGGGTAATGGGTGAGTGAATGGGTGGGGGGTGATGGGTAGTGGGTGAGTGAATGGGTTGGGGGTGATGTGAATGGGTTGGCGTTAATACATACATTTCTACATCCATGAAGTTAGAAGGGGCTATCTGGAGAGTCTGTGTTTGGTGGGCCTTTGGCCCACCAAACACAGGTGGTGGGCCGAAGCCCACCAATAGCCCTCCGCAGGAGCTAGCCAAAAAGTCCGCCCGGAGTGCGGCTTTGCGGCTAGTATATATATATAGGTATATATATATATATATATATATATATATATATAAAGTAGAAAAAGTATTTTGGTAACTCACTCTCTCTCTCTCTCATATCTCTCTCTTACTCATATCCCTCTTTCACTCATATCTCTCTCTCTCTCTTTTACGGAGAGAGAGAGAGAGAGAGAGAGAGAGAGAGAGAGAGGCCGCCACGGTAATTTATATAGTTAACGCTACTTTATGCATGGTTCTATTGTATGTATCAGAAAACGAAATCTATCAATGGAAAGCTAATTTAATTCTGCTTCTATTGATATCTGCCATCTTAAGCCCCGTCCACACTACCACTCACCACCGTCGGCGCTTGCCGTCGAACAGTGTTCGTCACTCAAAAGGGGCAATGTGGACACGATGCCGACGAGCAAAATTTAACCGTCGGCGCTGCCCGCCAACATTCAGCAGGTTTAATATTGGGCGGGCATGCCCGTCACTCACGGGTCAGCGCCAAACACATGCTTCAAGTTATCGGCAGTTTTCACTATTTAGATATTTTTGCATTGCTATGTACCGTATACCATCAGAACCAAGAAAGTCAGCTGATTACGAGTATGTGATCAAAAATTAAATGGGAGAAATGGTCGGGAAATTGCAGCGAGTTGAAGACAAAAAAGTGAGAAAAATGTGTATACACTATTTCTTTTTGCTATATTTTTTAGAATACACAAAAAGGTTTTCGTATATTTTTCTTGCTTATGATATGCAGAAATGTGTCATGAAGATGATAGTTGGGTCAGTTTTTCTAAACCTCCTGTGGTTATTTCATAATCTCGAGTGAGAGTACACGATATGCAGAAAACATGACTCTCACTTTGAAATCAGGAAGCGCGCTGACCGCCGAACAAAACCGTTCATGTGGACACAACCCTGGCAACGGCGCTTCTCGTCGGCAAGCACCGACAGGAAGTACCGACGGTGGTGAGTGGTAGTGTGGACGGGGCTTTATAAGCTGTCCCACAAAGTTATACATGACGACTAGTTTTAAGTGAATGTTAAGTTCATCATATTTCTTCAGAGTCTCAGAATGACCTTTATTTAATGTGTTTTACTATGTTTTATGTGATAATCTTATAGAACAAGCATTTCCGAAGATTAAGTCTATATTAAGAAACAAGTCTATCCTTTATACATGTATAACATGATATACTGCGGGGTCATGCCTTGAGAACTTCCCCGGGTCTTGGGTGAACGAAGAGGCCTTGGCACCAAGATGGCGCCCACAAATCGAGTTGTCGCTACTCTATATATTAAGGTACTCTAGCCTTTTCTTCATAGGCCAGGCCTTTAAACCGGCTGCTCCTGTAGTCTTGTTCTTGTTCTTGTTTTAGGGCTGTAGAGTCTATTGTCTATTTCTCATATACCACATTCTTTCCAAAAACTCTTTCACTGTCTCAATCATCCGTCCACTTGTCTCACCACACAGTCCCAGCAGTAATAACATCCATTCTCTTCCTGTCCTTTCAACCACCTCGTTCATGTCACCTCCCATTTCAGTCAAAACCACACGCATCATTTCCATTCTCTCCCCGCTATACTTCTCACATTCTAGTATCACATGTTCCACTGTTTCATCCTCACCCATGTCACACATCTGGCACACTTTGCTGCCTGACTCGGACCATCTGTAGTTCCTTGCATTTACATCTAAGCACTGTACGTGTTCTGGCTTGGAAGAGAAGGTCGCCACCCCGGGTTCCATCATACACACTTTCATACGCTGGTGCCTCTTTCTCCTTATACCATTCTAGTGTTTTCTTCTGCTCCATCTCATTTTTCCACTTACTCAGCCCCATATACTTCACTACTCTATCGATCTCAGTTTTCCACTTTCTCACCTCCCACTCAAGGCCTTCTTCATCACCATTCAACATCTTCCATTCAATTACATTCGATCTTCCATCTATCAGTTGATACATCCACCAAAATCGCAATCCACTTCTTTCTACCATTTTTTGGCATCGCTTCCCCCATTTACTACTACATTCACTACACAAATAAACTTTTCGTGCCAATCTTGTGTCCTCCATTCGTTCCAGTCTGATCTTATACCTGAGTGTTGCTTTCGAATGTCTCTCCCTAAATGTACTCCATCCCATGTCACCTCTTAAACCTTCAGTCGCTGCATACCTGGGTGCATTCAGTGCCATTCTTGCTACTTTATTTTGTCCCACTTCCAATATCTCTATTTCACTCTCATTCCATGCAATCACCTCCATACCATACATAATGCTTGGGACAGCCACACTCTTCCACACTTCCCTCAACACGTCATACTTGCTTGCCCTCATCCTTGCCACACTCCCAAGTCGACCAACCCACTGATTGGCCTGGCTGATCTTTTCAGCCTTTGCTTTTCCACATCCATTGGAACTCATGCACATCCCTAGGTACTTGTATTCACTAGTTTGTTCTAATTCATTTTCTCCCAGTCTCCATGTAGCGTTTCTGTCATCCTCTGTTATATTTACTATCATCACCTTACTTTTCTCCCGGCTAAATTTTACTCCAAAGTCTCTCCCGTACTCATTCACCACATCTAACAGGCTCTGGAGTTCCTCGGCCGACTCACTCATAACTACCATATCATCTGCATACATTAACAAGCTTATTTTGTCATTTCCTACTCTCACTCCTGCATCCATTCTTCTCATCCTTACTGCCAGTTCCTCAGTATACAGACTAAACAAGGTTGGGGACAGAGTGCATCCTTGCCTAACACCTCTCTCATCCTCACCCATTCTGTTTCTATATTACCTAGCCTATATTTTGCTCTAGTGTCTTCATGCATGCTTCTCACTATGTTCACTATTTTTTGGCTCAACCCAACCTTTTCCAAAACCTTGCATAACATTTCTCTGTTTACTCTATCATAGGCTTTCTCAATGTCTAGGAACCCAAGGTACAGTGTCTTTCCCTCCCTTTCCTTCTTTTCAATTATTTCATTCACCACAAACATGTTGTCCTCTGCCCTCCTATCCACTCGAAAACCATTTTGCTCCTCACCTAACACCATAGCTCTCTCCAACCATTTACACAACCTTTCCTTCAACACTGCACTAAAAACTTTACCTACTGTATTCATTAGGGCTATTGGTCTATAGTTCTTCAATTCACTCTTACTCTTGTATCCTCTTTATGCAATAGGGTCACTCTACATTCATTCCATTTTCTAGGCACCTCTTCTTCTTCCCACACACGGTTAAATAGGTCAGTCATTCTGTCAATCACCACCTCACCCCCATTCTTGTACATCTCATATGGTATTTCATCCGGGCCTGCTGCTTTTTCATTCTTTTGCCTCCTTACACACTTCTCTACTTCATCCCTGCTAATCCATTCATTCAACTCTTCCGCATCTTTTCTTTCCAACGTTATACATTCTGGTCTTACGTCAAAGATTTCACCCACGCCTCCTATGTCTTCCCAAAAGTTTTTTATAACCTCTTTGATTTTTGTCTCATCTGTTACACATTCAGCATTTACTTTCAAGGCTTTCACATCTTCATTCCCAGCCATCTTTTCCCCTCTCATGAATCTGTACCACTCACGCCCACCTGCAAGTCCTTTCTCTTTCAGGGATCGGATCTTACTCCTGTCACACATAACTTCGCATCTCTATCTTCGTTTTTTAGTCGCTGCTGTTTCACATATTCTGTCCATGCATTCTGGTATTCATCCTCCGCTTCTTCACTTTCTTGCCTCCTTTTCTTTAACCCTCTACATTTCCTGTTTAACCTTTTTCGTTCCTTCCTTGCCTCTCTAATATCCTCATTCCACCATGGTTTATTCACTCTCTTTCTTCCATTTGTTCTAATAAACCCTATTTTTTTAAGTGCAGCGCTCCTCAAATTTTCCGTTAGTCTCTCATTTAGCTCATTCACCTCATGTACTCTTTCTCTGTCCCACATCTCACTCAGACACACTTGAAAATCTTCCCATTTTGCATCTCTCAACCTCCATTTGTTCTTCACCGTCCTTACTTTTGGCTCACTTGTACTCCACATCATACATTCCACTACAGGCATATTATGATCAGACACAATATCAATTTTTCCATCCTCATCTATCCACATTCGAGCAACACTCTCTCGCATTTTGCCATTCACCAACACATAATCAATTGCAGACTCTTGGTTCCTTGCATTCCACGTCACGCGACCCTCTGCCACAGTCTCATTCAGGTTTTCTAGCTCCAACTCATCTATAAATTCAGCAAGCATTTCTCCATTTTGATTTATTTGCTCTCCTAGCATACCCAGATGTGCATTCATATCACCCATAACCATCACACTCTCTCCGGCATGGTCTCTAAAAATCTTCTTTATAATGTTGTACTTCATTCTATTCTCTCTCCCTGCTCGATCACCTTCAACCGTCATGTACACCACAATCACTATACACTTTTTTTCCTTGTCGTTCTGACCCAAACATTCTACTCTAGCAGCAAGAACATCCTCACTCATGGCACTGTTACCCACGTCTATCTCATCTACTTTAAGGTTTCCTTCCTTTCTATGAAGAAAGGCAACCCCTCCTCCTAGTTTCTCTTGTTTTTTTCGTCCTTTTCCAATCATCTCATACTCACTATCATGCATTCGTATATCGTCTCTTAAATGGGTTTCAGTCACACCAACTAGTTCGAATTTCCATTCACTCAATTCCTTGCATACATCCTCATATTTACCAACACCCCAACCCCTCACATTTATACATCCAAACTTCATGTATTCTCTCGCCTGGGTGGTGTCTTTTGTCTGTCCTCCTCGTCTCCTCAAGTGATTGTTTTGATTTCCGGCTAGATCCTGATGGGCTGTCCTTCCTTCTGATTCTTCTGCCGCATTCCTCGGTGCTGTTATTGGCACCGGGTTCACCTCTCTCCTCTTCACTCTTAGTATTCGTCGCTCCCAAGGATTTCCCCTGATTATGTAAAAATTTTCTGTGTTCTTTTCAGCTTCATTTTTGGCTTTTGTTTCCTCCCTCAGTGTCTTGTCATTGTGATGTTCCTCCTTTGACATGTCGTGTGCCACCCTAACGTGTTGTGGGTCTTGATCTTGATCTTGAGTTGGGAGTCACCCAGCTGATGCTGTCGGTGAAGCCTTTGGTCCGGCGTTCTCCCACACATGTAGTATTCTGTTGGGAGAGAAGCAAAAGGGGGAAGCAAAACTAGGGGTTTCATTTTCCCTTCATTCCTCTCCCAGTACCACACCCACACGGGGTCCCCCATCACTGAGGGGCCCCCTGCCTCTCATGCTCTCTCCTACATGCTCTCCAATAATTCTCCAAGAATTCTTTTACACTCAATCACACGACTGTCACTCCTCCACTCAGCACACAACACCAGCAGGTACTCCATCTCCACACTCCTGTCTCTCATCTCTCTCCATTCTTCCACTCCGACCTCTCCTACCATGACTACCTCCAACATCTTTGTTCTAGCATACTCATACCGTTCACATTCCAGCATTAAGTGCTCCACGGTTTCATCCACTCCTGTCACACACATCACACACACCTTGCTGCCACCATTCTTCCATCTGTACATGCGAATATTTACCTCTAGCGACTTTGTCTTGGCTCTGAAGAGTAAATCCCCTCCATAGCCACCATCATAGAACCTTTCATTCCGTGGCTGGTCCTTTCTCCTGTACCATTCCAGCGTTGATTTCTCACTCATTCCCCTCAGCCATTCTTCTTTCCCTTTCTCTTCCACTCTCCTATTTATTTCCGTTTTGCACACAGCCATACTCCCATGTCTCATCACTCCTATCACAAACATTCCCAGTTAAACCTGTCCATTTTTCCACTTTTACTGAGTCTTTCATCCACTTCCCATACATATTCCAGTCCCAAACCTTACTTGCCCACTTGCTGTCATCCATTCGTTGCAGTCTAGCTCTGTACCTCAGTCCTGCCTTTGCTATCCTCTCTCTGAACGCACTCCATCCCATGTCTCCTCTAATCGCTTCCACTGCCACATACCTATTGGCACTTAATGCTATTCTGCCTGCTTTGTTCTGTGTTACTTCCAATCTGTCCAACTCCTTCCTAGACCACACCATTGTTTCTAGGCCATACATAATGCTAGGGACAGCCACACCCTTCCATAGTCCTCTCACCACTTCATACTTGTTGGTCCGACATCTTGCCACACTGCCTAGCCTTCCAACCCACTGGTTGGCTCTAGCTATCCTCTCATGTTTAGTTTTCTCACAGCCTTTATCATCTAACCAAATACTCAGATACTTGTACTTTCGTTCTCTTTATTTCATTCCCACCCACCATCCAAATCCTGTCATCATCAGAGTCATACCCATTCACCACCAACACCTGGCTCTTCTCCTTACTGAGCCTAACGTTGAAGTCCCTTCCATACTCAGTCACAGCATTCAGCATCTCTTGTTGCTCATTGTGGTTTTCACTAAGGATCACCACATCATCTGCATGCATACACCAGTACACTCAACACTTCATCTCCAATTTTCACACCCAGACCTGTACGCTTCACTCTCACTGCTATTTCCTCAACATATAATCCAAAAAGTAGAGGAGAAAGGACATAGCCCTGTCTTACTCCTCTCTTACTATTCACCCATCCAGTCTCGAGGTCACCCATACTGAACTTGGCCTGTGTGTTCTCATACATACTGCTTATTATTTTAACAACCTTCTCACTCATGCCAATCGTATCCAATACCTTACATAGTATTCTCCTATCCACTCTGTCATACGCTTTCTCAATATCTAGAAAGGCTAGATATTTCTTTCTTCCCTCCTTCCTTGTTCTCTCAATCACTTCATTCACTACAAACATATTGTCCTCACCTCTTCTGTCTTTTCTGAATCCATTCTGCTCTTCACCCATCACCTTATTTCTTTCCACAACTTCACCTAGTCTTTCATTCAGTACACCACAGAAAATCTTACATACCGTGTCACACACCGCTATTGGCCTGTAATTTTTAATCTCCTTCCTACTCTTGTGTCTTCCCTTATGTATGAGGGTCACTCTACTGTCATTCCAGGCACCAGGCACCCTTTCCTCTCTCCATAGATGTCCAAACAACTCATGCATTCCCTCAATTACTCCCTCACCTCCCTCTCTCTATAATTCATTCGGGATACCGTCCATTCCAGGGGCCTTTCCATTTTTCAGTTTTCTTACATACCCTTCAATCTCATCCATTCTAATTTCTTCATCCATCATTTCCTCTATTTTCCTCCCTAAGGTGACGTTCCCTAAGTCACTATCAGGCTCATTCACACCTCCAATATCTTTCCAGAAGTCTTCTACAGCTCTGACCATTTCTTTTTTCTCTCTTAGTGACCTGCCATTCACCACTAGTTCTTCTACATTTCCTGTATGCTTACTCTCTTCTCCTCTCAAGAACTTATACCATTCCCTACCTCCTTCCTCACCTTTTTCCCTAAGTTCTCTGATCACTTTTCTCTCTTCATTCACTCATGCCTTCCTCACCAAGCATTTCACCTCCTTTTGCTTACTCTTATACTCTTCCCATGCCCTTTCATACTCTATTCTTTCAGCTTCACTGTTTGACCTATTCTTTCTCAGACTCCTACACTTCCTATTTGACTGTTTCCTTTCTTTCCTGGCCTTGTCGATCTCATTCGCAGGCGCGGGAAATGCGAGCTGGAGGACCAACAAACTCCACTTGCCGCCCGTGTTTGCCAGCTATGGTACTTTTCACCTACTGAATATATGTTTATCAGTATAAAAGATATACTGTTATCTTCGGAAATGTTTGTTCTATAATATTATCAAATAAAAAACCGTAAAACACACTAAAGAATGGCCATTATGAGACCCGCAAGAAATATGCATGAACTTAATATTCACCAACTCCAGCTCTCATTTAATATTTTGCTGGAAGACTTTTTACATGGACAATATCAATAGAAGCGGAATTTCATTAGCTTTCCATTGATGTATTTCGATATCTGATAGATGAATTAGAAGCATGCATAAATTAGCGTTAACTAAATAAATAACATCCTGAAATCGGGTAGTTTTTCCCGATTGATGAGGTTATTTATTTAGTTAACGCTACTTTATGCCTGCTGCTAATTCATTTATCAGATAACGAAATATATCAATGGAAAGCTAATGAAATTCCGCTTCTATTGATATTGTCCATGTAAAAAGTTTTCGAAGAAAATATTAAATGGGAGCTGGAGTTGGTGAATATTAAGTTCTTGAGGGTCTCATAATGGCCATTCTTTAGTGTGTTTTACGGTTATTTATTTGATAATATTATAGAAAAAACATTTCCGAAGACAACAGTATACCTTCTATACTGATAAACATATATTTGGTAGGGGAAAATTACCATAAGCTCGCTACGACGGGCGGCATTTGGCTTGAAGACGGCGGCATTTGGCATGAAGACGCTAGATCGTGACGTCAGTGCAAGGACGCCTATAATAATATATATAATAAAATATATATATATATATATAAAATATATATATATATATTAAAAAAATATATTTTTTATTATTTATTTTTTGCCAAAGGGGGGGGGGGGGCCATGGCCGCATCATGCCCCCCCCCCTCGGTACGCCCCTGTATATATATATATATATATAAGAATAAGAAAATAAGGGAAGGTACAAAAGGCCGTGAGACCTACACGAGGTAGAACCAGTAACTACCACGTAGTTTGTATGTAGCCTATATAGGCTACATACAACCTACGTGGCAGTTATATACATATATATATATATATATATATATATATATATATATATATATTATATATATATATATATATATATATATAAAATATATAATATATATATATTCCTCAATGTGCAGGTTGTGAGAAGATGCTTTCAAGTGTCTCATATGATATATTGCAAGTATTAGGTCACTTAATGTTTTATTTTCAAGAGAGAATCATTGATAAGTTTTATTTAGATTTAGTTCGGGTAAAAATAATGATCACCCGCTGCATTTGAAAAGGGTATTGAGAAGAGAGTGGATATATGACTATGACAGTCCTGCATAATTTTTCCTGTTCAACGAATAATATTCCAGTACTTTGTGAAGTGAGGTTGATAAGAAAGTTCTTCAAATATAGTGCAGTCTCCATTTTTCATCCACAAGAATTCAATTAGCATGCTTTGCTGATTTTGTCAGTTCATCAAATTAATATCCTCTCGATGGAGAATTCAAAATAAAAGCAGAACGAGGATTTACGCAGGCCACTTTTTCATCGTGAATTTCATCATTTAGTGAATATCTTTTTCTGAATTTGGGATATAGCTTATACAGTATCAAGAAAGACTGGCATGACTTATAAAACTATGGAAGTTCTTCTATACTTACTGTTCCCGATTGTATTAGATCACATGCAATGTTTATGAACGCAGGGACGCTGCACGCGAGCCCACACCTCTACCAAAAGAGCCACCCTGACGAGTAATATATTTATGAAGTTTGAGGCATTTGATGCACAGATATGAATCGTGTAGCCTAAACATTTAACTATTATGACATGAGGCAAAAAATCTTTTAGTAATGTACCTACTGAATGGTTTGCTCCCATTATCACATTGGCATACAAATCCCAACAATATTATCAACAGGATTGTCTTTTGATGTGAACATTCTTTCATGGCACTGGACATTCTTAGAGCTGAACTATCATTAACCTCTATCAAATCTACAAGAGTTTTCAATCTTCCCTTTCTCAAAACAGAAAAAGCTTTCACGTAAAATTTCAAATAGTCCACAAATAGTACCAAAATGCTTTCCAAACACTTGTCTAAATGCTTGAGGTTCTTTGCTTCTCTAATGTTACATGTTACCTCTTTAAGGAGATCACATCAGGAAACATTGCTTAAGCATCTCTAGTAAGGGTTCACATAATTAAATGGGCAAATGATACTCTCATAGTAGCAAAAGTTGCAACTGACTTTGTCTTTGAAATTTGCAGACTAAGCTGTTTGTGTCTAAGATCGTGATTGCCTATATAGTAATTTCTGATTTTCTACAGTCATGTTATGTCCAAGTTACAAATTTCACAGAAAGTATACAATCTTTTCTACTGGTTGATCTAACTGACTTGATAACTGATAACCACCCAGCTAACTGAGGCACACACTTACAGCTTTCATGCCATTTTTTAATGTACATAATACTTAGTTTTAGCACATTTTAGTTTTCTTCTAAAAAGACGTGTTTTGGTCTTCTTGAACTTTTGAGGTTGTAAGACCGTGTAGGTGTTTCTGAGTCATCAAAATCATCATAACTAGTTTCATCATCCATTCTGAATGAAACAGCGATAGTAGAAGTAGTAGAAATAATATAGAAGGGGCCATTCCCCCTCCCACCCGCTCCCGAAATTTCCTTACTTGTTAGAAATCAGAATACACTCAATCAGTTAAAAAATAATGTATTGCAGGTTCTAGCGATGTGACCGCGTCAACTGCCAAAGCCGTCTCTATGTAGAAAGCCTGCGTCTGGGAGGCGAGATGGATGGTGACGTCATCATCAGAGTCGGCTCCACGACCACAAGTCATCATGAAATCGGGTAATTTCCTACCTAATATATGTTTATCAGTATAAAAGATATACTGTTATCTTCGGAAAAGTTTGTTCTATAATATTATTAAATAAAAACCCGTAAAACACACTACAGAAAGGCCATTAGGAGTCTCTCAAGAAATATGCATGAACTTAAACTCTTCGCCATTTAATATTTTGCTCGAAAACATTTTACATGGAGAATATCAATAGAAGCGGAATTTAATTAGCTTTCCATTGATATATTTCGTCTTCTGTTAAATGAATTAGAACCATACATAAATTAGCGTTAACTAAATAAATAACATCATCAATCGGGAAAAATTACCCGATTTCATGATCTTTTTAGTTAGTTAACGCTAATTTATGCATGCTGCTAATTCATTTATCAGATAACGAAATATATCAATGGAAAGCGAATTAAATTCCGCTTCTATTGATATTCTCCATGTAAAATGTTTTTGAGCAAAATATTAGATGGCGAAGAGTTTAAGTTCATGCATATTTCTTGAGAGTCGCATAATGGCATTTCTTTAGTGTGTTTTACGGTTTTTTATTTGATAATATTATAGAACAAACCTTTCCGAAGATAACAGTATATCTTTTATACTGATAAACATATATAAGGTAGGAAATTACCCGATTTCATGATGCTATGTATTTAGTTAACGCTAATTTATGCATGCTGCTAATTCATTTATCAGATAACGAAATATATCAATGGAAAGCTAATTAAATTCCGCTTCTATTGATATTCTCCATGTAAAAAGTTTACGAGCAAAATATTAAATGGCGAAGAGTTAATTAAGTTCATGCATATTTCTTGAGTCTCATAATGGCATTTCTTTAGTGTGTTTTACGGGTTTTTATTTGATAATATTAAAGAACAAACATTTCCAAAGATAACAGTATATCTTTTATACTGATAACATATATTAGGTAGCTAAACTTGTCATCTCGGTGGCATCGTACAGACTCCGTCCGTGACGTCATCAATCTCAGGCGCAGGCTTTTACATACAGACGGCTTTGCAACTGCCCGTGTAAACCTATACCTTGCTTTGGTGGCACTTATGCTTCAGGTACTAATGCCTAGGACAAGCCTCTAACACTGCCTTGCTTTGTTGGCAGATATGCTTCATGTATAGTAATGCCTAGAACAAGTCTCTAACACTACCTTGCTTTGGTGTCACTTATGTTTTACATAATGCCTTGGACAAGCATCTAACACTACCACAACTATTGTTTCAGTAGTAACCCGTCAGGGTGGCATGGTTGGTAGAGCCGTGAGCTCGCGTGCAGAGTCCCTGCATTCGGTCAGCGGTTCGAGTCCACCAAGTTCGTCCTGGCGTGGTGGCGCTTTGTATAGTCAATAACCTTGTAGTTGGTACTTACAAAGTGTCTAGATAGGATCAAAGTATCTATATCTGTTTCAGTAGTAGAAATAAGAAATAAGGCCTGAAAAGGGAATCAGCTGATGGCGGAAAAATTTAACATGCAACAGGTATCGAGAAATCTGGCGGGCTTACTATACTAGAGGCGTTTTCTGCGGGGGATTTCGCTTGCAAGCGAAAAAAATTCGCTTGCAAGCGGTCACTTTTATAGTGCCCATATATATTTTATAGTGCCCAAACAAACATTTCGCTTGCTGCCGCAACAACAACAACAACAAATTCTGGCGGGTCCGGCAATCATCTTCCCTGGATGATTGAACAGCAAGCGAAATTTGAGCAATCAATTTCTTTTCGCTTGCAAGCGAAATCCCCCGCAGAAAACGCCGTAAGTCTAGGTGCCAGTGATGAAAAAAATTCTGGCACCACACCCCCTCCGAAAAAAAAATCCTTGGTGCGCCTCTGTGTAGGGCTCTCTGGCTCTCTAAAAACTTTCATTTATGATCCCCACATATCATGCTGCATAAAAACTTAAATATGATCATCCCTCAACAAACGAAATAAAACATAAGCACTACCCTAAAATTACCCTATATTATGCATTACCCTAACCGCTACCCTAGAAGGGGTCTGATTACCCTAGTTTAGGGTATTCTACCCTAAAATGGAAGCGCTGGCTACTTGACAAAATGTTGGAGCGGGGTAGGAGAAGGAGGGGAAGAAGGAGGAGGAAGGCGATTCACTACCTCCTCACCAGCTCAGGGACGATGCCAAGTAGCCTTTTACAGTATTGCTTATTACAGCCATGCTGTTTGCATGTACTGCTTATTTGGTAAATAACAAGTCCATTAATACCAATTGTGTTGTTAATTAAAAGCTAAATTAATGTTCCATTTCAAGTAAAAATTATGATTAAATAATTCAAAATTTCACCGAGTGGCAAACGTGAATGCACCTCCATACGTTGCATCGCTGTGACAATACCGGTATAGCGATCTCACCAGCTACCTTGATCTCAGTAGCTACACTCGCCCCTGCGCATGCGCGGCAGACGACGTCACACAGGTAAACATTGGCCACCAGGGTTCCGAAACTTGGTAAAACATGGTGGAAACATTGAATGTAGAGTAGTAATTAAAGAAGAACATAGAACATTTCACGCGGATGTGCCTTTGCCTAGAACAATACGTACCCTTGTTTGACAATATATACGTTTTACCCAAGACAAGAATTGGTATACGTGTACTATATTATCAAACAACTATATTCACCCAGGGAGCAGTGTTTCAGTATACGGGTAGGGTAATGTTCCAGGCACATTCGCTTGAAATGTTCTATGTTCTACTTTAATTACTATTCTACATTCGATGCTTCCACCATGTTTTACTCAGGATCAGAATTGGTATACATTGTCAAACAACTATTCACCCAGGGAGCAGTGTTTCAGTGCGTATTTGTGCAGTGTAGCTACTCGGCTACTCTGTAGCGATCTCACCAGCTACCCTTGGCCCGAGTAGCTACACTGCACAAATACGCACTGAAACACTGCTCCCTGGGTGAATAGTTGTTTGACATGACAATGTATACCAATTCTTATCTTGGGTAAAACGTATATATTGTCAAACAACTATTCACCCAGGGAGCAGTGTTTCAGTATAGGCTACAGGTAGGATAATGTTCTAGGCAAAGGCACATTCGCTTGAAATGTTCTATGTTTTACTTTGATCACTATTCTACATTCAATGTTTCCACCACGTTTTACCCAGGATCAGAATTAGTATATATTGTCAAACAACTATTCACCCAGGGAACAGTGATTCAGTGCGTATTTGTGCAGTGTAGCTACTCGGGCCAAGGGTAGCTGGTGAGATCGCCACTGTAGCGATCTCACCAGCTACCCTTGGCCCGAGTAGCTACACTGCACAAATACGCACTGAAACACTGTTCCCTGGGTGAATAGTTGTTTGACAATATATTGAGCATTGAGGAGTGTAGTTTTTTGCGATTTACTGCAGTTTGGTGGATGCTTGCCACTCAACAAATAGAACGTAATACGTTCCATACGCTCACGAAAGTTTTTATCATTTGTATATCGATTTCCTTCTTCTGCCATGGCTGATATTGTCTTTTTTCACTGAAAGCTTCTGAGATTTGGCGCGAAGCACAGCTACTGTGTCTCCCCCCAAATGGGAAGAAAACCCCCCAAATTTAGGGGGAAACCCCCAAGTCTGGGAACCCTGCGGCCAAAGTTGTTGTTGTTGGGTAGTTGAAGGGGCCGTGCAGGCTGTGGTGCCACAGCCTCTAGTGCCCCGAAGGTGCAGGATGCAGATGAATCAGCAGGTTAGATCCTGTGCAGTTGGCCTGACTTGTGTAGGAAGCTCCTGGTGTGCTTGAGGATTTTGAAGGCCAAGCCGGTGTCTGGAGAGCCACCCAGGAGGTCAGCTAGAGTTGGTCTGCGGAGGAGGAGTGGAGATAGTGATTGGAGGAGTGCCGTGCGGTGGGAGTGGTGGCGAGGACAGTGCAGGAGGAGGTGTTCACTGTTCAGGTGTGTCCAGTTGTGTGGGGCACCAGGGGCAGTGAGGGCTGTCAGTCATGCCCAGTTTGTGTAGGTGAGAGTTGAGACGGGTGTGGCCAATCCGTAGTCTGGGCAGACATTCAGAGAGAATTAAAGGGCGCGGTGTTTAGCTTAACTAACTTCCTCTATTTGTACAACCCGGAAGTCGCGGGGATTCTGGTACGAGATATGGCAGTGGCGCTACGGTGTCACTATGGGCTTCGATAGCTGATTGGCTGAGCGAGTACAATTACGTCACAGCCTCGCCAGCGAATCACATAGTATTTCTCAAAAAGTTTCAGCCAATCACAAGGCTTCCACGCTCTCAGCTATGTTTATAAACAAATTTATCATCCACACCAAAATGCTCCACCCTTCTTCCTCCTCCTCCTCTACCTCCTAGCTTCTCCTTCTCCTTCTCCTCCTCCTCTTCCTCCTCCTAACCTTTTCTTATAGCAGTTGGTAGTAGTTGTAGTAGGAGCTACTATAACTAGCTCCTTTACAGGAGCTACCACGTGTAGGCCTCGCGGCCTCTTGTAGCTTCCTTATTTTCTTATGTTCTTATGTAGCAGCAGTAATAAGCCGTGTTTTTATCGTCCCAGCACCGTCTTGGATTACGAAGACCACTCCAATAACACTTGCTGAAATGTGTGTTATACTGCTTTGTGATATTGTTTGCAATGTTTTAGACTGATTATTATTTCGGCCCCTACCAAGCTTGTTGTGTTGTTGTCGCAGAGACCAATCCGTTTTCAATTGCGAGAAAAAACGGTCTTCGTACCAAGACGATGCTTGGACGACAAAAGCACGGCTATAGTAGTAGTAGCAGCAGTAATAGTAGTAGTAGTAGTAGTAGTAGTAGTAGTAGTAGTAGTAGTAGTAGTAGTGGTGATGAAGGAGGAGGAATTAGGTAGAGGAAGAAGGGAAGAATAAAGGGTAAGAGAAAGAAGGATGAGGAAAATACCTTGTCTGTCGCAGAGCCGTGTGGTGAGTCATGGTCAGATGCCATCGTTCGCCACCCGGCTCATCACCTCATAACAAACTCATCACGAGCGGATGGCATTGTAATATGGCCTAATTTCATTTGTATACTTGCCCTGTTCAGTTCTTGAGTCAGAAAACATCATATATACTCAATTTATGAGTATTTTTATGTATATTGCGTGCTCTACAACTGCCTAGAGGCAGTTGCTGGTTTTGACAGCTCAACGTCTTTAAATACGTCATCAATGTGCCTGCAGAATGCCAAAAGTTGCCCAGAACAGCTGTTGGAAGTCGCTAGGTCGTGCAGACCGGAAGTAAGCCTCTCTGAATGTAGCCCCTGGTGACTGCGGTGTCCTGGGGCTACATTCAGAGAGGCTTACTTCCGGTCTGCACGACCTAGCGACTTCCAACAGCTGTTCTGGGCGACTTTTGGCATTCTGCAGGCACATTAATGACGTAGTTAAAGACGTTGTGCTGTCAAAATCACACAACTGCCTCCAGGCAGTTGTAGAGCACGCAATATACATAAAAATACTCATAAATAGAGTATATATGATGTTTTCTGACTCAAGAACTGAACAGGGCAAGTATACAAATGAAATTAGGCCATATTACAATGCCATCCGCTCGTGATGAGTTTGTTATGGGGGTGATGGGTCGAGTGGCGAATGTTGGCATCTCACCATGACTCACCACACCATACACCACCACGCACAGCTCCGCGAAACAGACAAGGTACATATAATATAATTATATTCCTTCTCCTTCTCCTTCTCCTTCTCCTCCTAGCCTTTTCTTGTAGCAGTTGGTGGTAGTTGTGGTAGTGGCAGCAGTGATAGTGGTAGTGGTGGCAGCAGTAATAAAATATAAACCGTGTAACACACATTTCAGCGTGTTATTGGAGTGGTCTTCGTACCAAGACGATGCTTGGACGACAAAAACACGGCTTATATTTTATTACTGCTGCTTCTGCTGCTGCTATTGCTGCTGCTGCTACTGCAACTGCTGCCGGCTGCTGTGGGAAGGGGTTGGGAGGAGGAAGAGGGGAGGAGAAGGAGAGGGAGAAGCTAGGAGGTGGAGGAGGAGGAGGAGGAAGAAGAAGTAGCCTACCTTTTCTTATAGCAGTTGGTGGTAGTTGTAGTGGTGGCAGTGGTGATGGTAGTGGTGGTGGCAGCAGTAATAAAATATAAGCCGTGTAACAAACATTTCAGCAAGTGTTATTGGAGTGGTCTTCGTACTATATAAGACGATGCTTGGACGACAAAAACACCGCTTATATTTTATTGCTGCTGCTACTGCTACAACTGCTGCCGGCTGCTATAAGAAAAGGTTAGGAGGAGGAAGAGGAGGAGAAGCTAGGAGGTGGAGGAGGAGGAGGAGGGAGAAGGGTGGAGCATTTTGGTGTGGATGATGAATTTGTTTATAAACACAGCTGAGAGCGTGGAAGCCTTGTGATTGGCTGAAACTTTTTGAGAAATACTATGTGATTCGCTGGCGAGGCTGTGACGTAATTGTACTCGCTCAGCCAATCAGCTATCGAAGCCCATAGTGACACCGTAGCGCCACTCCCATATCTCGTACCAGAATCCCCGCGACTTCCGGGTTGTACAAATAGAGGAAGTTAGTTAAGCTAAACACCGCGCCCTTTAACTCTTTCTGAATGTCTGCCCAGGGCACGGCTGGGGGAGCGGGTCCACCAGTGGTGTCGTGTGCAGGGCTCCCACAAATCATTCAAGGAAATTCCTCAGAGAAAACCCGAAAATTCCCTAGATCGATAAAAATATTCCTAAAACTTGTATATGAAGCAATAACCATAATTTTCAGTGCATGATCCATTCGGCATTAGGCCATGATCCATTCGAAAGGTTAGGTTAGGCCTTATGCTAAAAAACAAATTTTCCACTCTGGCATCAGTATACTTAAAGTAATCGTCCAGACCATTTCATAATTCCTGATTTAATGCAGTCAAAATATAGCCATGATCGAGTATATCAACAATATGTTGTCACTTTTTACATCCAGTCACCCGTTTTTAAATGATCCGCACTCAAAATCTGTAAATTTCTCGAGCTCTCAAAACACAACGTGCGAACAGCAGACGACGGACCATGGCTCGGCGGCGTCACACGAGTAAAGTCCGGTTCCCACCTTCCCGCTTGTACGGCCGCCGTACAACAACAAAGACGTAACAATGACGTCACAACAAAGTCTACCGCACCGCCGTACCGCTGTACGGCCGCCGTACAAAGTTAAATTCAAGTCATCTCTCCCGCTCGGCGGTGTCCGCTCGAGCGGAGTTGCCAACTGTGCCCAGTTACCACAAATACCACTCAAGCGGTGATGATGGTGACGTCATTGTTGTTGTATGGCGGCCGTACAAGCGGGAAGGTGGGAACCGCGCTTAAGCCTCCCAGCCCTGCCTGATACAGATGCACGGAGACACGGAGAAAAATGTAGTACTTGGGGAATTTTGGGTGTTTCTGATATATTTTTTTTGCGATATGGCATATACTTGCATCCTTCATGGGTACAGCAAGAAAGCTGTGCCTTGGCAGAGAGCTTAGCACCCATTTCCGACCTATTTGACCATGATAATGTCTGTGCAACGCCTGGCAGTGGCGGGTGAGAGGAGCGCGGTGTGAAGCACCTCCGCGGCTGTGAAGTCTAGCCGCGCTCCTCTCACCCGCCATTGCCAGGCGCTGCACAGACATTATCATGGTCAAATAGGTCAGAAACAGTGGCGTACCCAGAAAATTGAAAAGGGGGGGGGCCAATATATATATATATATATATATATATATATATATATATATATATATATATATATATATATATATATATATATATATATATATATTATATATAATTTATTATAATTTATTCTTTGCCAAAGGGGGGGGCCATGGCCGCATGGCCCCCCCCCCCCCCCTCGGTACGCCACTGGTCAGAAATGGGTGCTAAGCTCTCTGCAAAGGCACAGCTTTCTTGCTGTATCCATGAAGGATGCAAGTATATGCCACATCGCAAAAAAAAAAAAATCAGAAACACCCAAAATTCCCCAAGTACTACATTTTTTTCCGAGTCTCCGTGCATCTGTATCAGGCAGGGCTGGGAGGCATACTCGTGTGACGTCGCCAGCAAGTTTCCCGCCACGGCTGGAATGGGGCTATTGTTTTTCCCAGGCTTTTGACAAAAGTCATGTTTTTAGGGAAATAAGGCGTGGAAATTAATAATTTTTTGTGGAATAGGTATTTTGAATGATCATTCAATATAATTATGCAAAGAAAAAATGGGTCTGGACGATTACTTTAAGGTAGCAAATAGGTCTAGGCCATAGGTGGGCGCGATAACGAAAAAATTTATCACGATAACCGATAAATCGATAACTATAACCTTATCGGCGATAACCGATAATCGATAACTGGCGATAAATTTATCGCCCGACAAGGCGATAACCGATAAATCGATAAATAAAAAATTTCGATACTAGCGATAACGATATTGATATTTTAAATAAAAAATCTTAAATGCTATCATCAAAGAACGCGTAAAACCGGGAGCGCGCAGGAGCAACACCTCCCCGTCCGACAGCTGGTGAGAGACTGAAGCTGAGCGAACGTTTTGAGAAGACGTCAAGACGGTTAGCTGGGTTTAGACCGTTGTTCGGTTCCCAGCTCGGACCTACCTATTTCTGCCTCCAAGGCACGCGCGGCTCGCCCCTATGCTAAACTGGAACCAAAAAATAAAATTTTCGATTATCGCTAGTTTGGAACCAAAAGTATCGGCGATACCGATGAATCGATAACGCGGGGAAAAAATTATCGGATAACCGATAACCCGATATCGTTATCGCGATAAATTATCGCGATAATTTATCACGATAACGCCCACCTATGGTCTAGGCTACCTATACAAAATCAAATTGGCATACAGGTACCAGCACAAACCGTGTAATGTTTAAACTAATTGTATCTCTGGCCATTAGGCTACCTTGAAGAAAAGAAAAAAAATCACTTTTAATAGGATTAATAATATTTAAAATTTCCCTACCAGAAGAAACGTGAGGAAGGCTTGGGTTAACTTCCTCATAGTCCTAACCTCGAGGTCGATGTAGATGTCGATAATGAATGTGTGGAATATAGGCCTAGGGTGCAGTTTTTTGCATAGATCACCCAAAGGCCATAATCCCAAGGCTTTTCCCTTCAGACTGATTTCTTGCAATAGGCAATAAGAATATATTAACAACTTACTCATCACACGAACAAAATAACAAATACATATAGAACTTACATAAGTGCTTATTCTGGGAATGATGACACTGAGCAGGCTGAGTAGCTCCTGTCCTGTTCCTGGTCCGAGACCGTCAGACCCAGCTCCACCACTACCACCCTTTACCAACCACGCCTTTGTATCGGCTGTCACCCTGACATCCTTCTTAATATTCGGCATGCATTTTGTAGTTTGTAGTATAATTCAATTTCATTACCCCTCATAGATTACTTGTAAACTAAATTTTGAATAATTATTGGTAAATATGAAAAAGTACCCAGAAAATCCCCCCCCCCAAAAAAAAGTCAAATGCCCCCAAATTCCCCAAACTTTAGCAGGTTCCTAGATTATTCCCTAAATCCCTCCAAAAGTTGCAATATAGGAACAAAATCCCTAAAACTGGTCGTGTGTCTTGTCGTATTCGTCCAAGTGAAGTGTACTGTAAGGCGTCTGTCAGCTCAGTGTCCCAGTGTCGGTTGCATGTTGTCCTTTGTTTACATGTGTGACTGTTGCGTGCGTTGCGCATGCGTCGTCTGCCGCGCATGCGCAGTGACGCGGTGTAGCTACTGAGATCAAGGTAGCTGGTGAGATCGCTACACCTGCCGCAGTGATTTTTTACAATTCATCTCACTTCTAAAGGAAGCTTCAAAAAGCATATGTGTATAGAGCATTTTCTACTTAGAATTATACGATATATCATCTGTCTCAATATTTGCAGAAACTCGTGTTACACCCTGGGCAGGTGGGGTTGAAGGGGACATCTCCCCCCAACCAACGGCGGTTGTACTGTGGAGATACGTAGTACATAGGAAGTGGTGCGTGTGTGTGTGTGTGTAACTCCATGTGATAAAGCACCAAATATTGGCTAGGAAAAATTAGTCAGTGTCTCAGAAAACGACCGCGCAGTCCTCGTCCATTTTTACCGGCGTGAATCCCGTACCGACGTGACTAGGTAGGGCGGGGGCACATAATGGTCCATAACAAGCTACTCTCGGGCACGCTGGACTCGAACCTGGGATCAGCTCATCGATGTTGACCCTGGGTGCGTTTTTGTAGTATTCAGTGGGAGACACTTAGCGAAAACACGTCAAAATATACCATTTTACCAAGGTCAGGCATTTATTTCAGGGAGAATATTACGCTGAAAGGCTAATATGGCGGCAATGTATTATCGTCCCACCTATATTTATCACTAACAATACTCCTATTGTCACTAATATGCCATAAATAAAGTATTTAATGGTAAAATTTCCCTTTTTCCCATTAAATAAGTCTATATCGATAATAAACACTAAACATGGCCGCCTAGTTGGTTCCAAATTCAGGTGACAAATGAATAAGCTTTAAGCCTTGATTTATATATTGACATTGAAATTTATGGTATGCTAATGTAACCAATAATACATATATATTATATTATTATTTTTTTTTTTTACAGCTTCTGATGTTTGGGCCGAGGCAAAGTTAGTCTTTGTCCAAGGATCTGCCTACATATCAAGCGACACAATGGCCAGCCAGCGTGGCCCCTGATGCTATCAATGAGGATGAGATTAACCTTTTGAAATTAATGAAGATGGCCCTTGGCATAGCACGTACGCTCTGCCCTGTACAAGGTCTTTCTCTGGGGAACAAAACAGAAACCAGATGAATCTGTGGAGCACTACCTGCGTATAACCAAGGAATTCTCCAGCAAAGATTACAAGTTTTGGTTTGACAACTATCAGCAAAAACTTATGTCAGATAAAACTTTAGAATGTAAATTTGATGTAACGCTTTTATTCAGAGTCATTAATCATACTTGTGATAAACTGGACGAATCTCGCAATGCTTGCCCAACAGAAAATGATACTATACTAGGATTGCTTGTGAAGGCGGTCAAAGACTTCCGCAATGACAACAGCCATAATTTTTTTGGAATTTCAATGGAAGAGTTGTTCTTGAAAGCCAATGACTTGATGGATCTGCTTAGGAAAACGTTGACTGTGGCTGGGATCCTGTATGAAAAGGAGGCTGAGAGGGAAATAGAAAGAATGGAGGAAGACATCAAAAGTGTCAGAGACCAGATTTTAGTAACATCAGACATCAGTGAATATCAAGTTGTTTTGCTGAATGAGAGATTGAAAGCTTTTTGAAGAAGGATGGTGCTGAAGAATTAAGAGAACGATATGAACAACTGTGCCAGATCAATCCTGTTTCTTTCTTGGAAGGCCAGGGAGTGCTTCTTGATGTCAGCATGGTCTTCACACAAATTGAGGTTGAAAATGCTGGGCAGAAGGCAAAAGGTCTTCAAGTTCCATGCCATGAAATTTTGACATTTTGCAGAAACAATTCAACAGTGAATCATGGGACTAAAATCCTAAGTCCTGAAGTATATCTAATCGAGGGCCCGGGAGGGGCTGGCAAGACCACCCTAATGAAGTACAGTATATAAAGGCTGTATGGTTGAATAGGCGTGAATCCATACTAGGTCTTGAGGAATTTGATCTCCTTTTGTATATGGAGTGCAGGAATCCCTCACTGTCATCTTTATCTCAGCTTCTATGTCAGTTGATGCCAAAGACAAATGCAACATATTTTAGAGAAGGTGAGCATTTAAAGTTTACCCTTAATCTGAAGACACTCATTCTAGTAGATGGGCTGGATGAACTTAATTCTTCTTCAGAAAAACTTTTTAAGGACATAATAAATCAAAACAACAACAACCTAGTAGTATTCTGTACATCTCGTCCAGAAAAAGCGAGACATTTTAAATTGTATGTTCCCTCTACAATTCATACTGCACACCTCAAGATTATTGGCATTGCTGATAGCAAAAGGGAAGTATTCATTAGGAAATATCATGCAGAGATGCAGAAGCATGGTAGGAGCTAGCATGCAGGATACAGAGTCTCAAGTAATATCAAGAAATCTGATCAAGTTGTTTTGCTGAATGAGAGATTGAAAGCTTTTTTGAAGAAGGATGGTGCTGAAGAATTAAGAGAACGATATGAACAACTGTGCCAGATCAATCCTGTTTCTTTCTTGGAAGGCCAGGGAGTGCTTCTTGATGTCAGCATGGTCTTCACACAAATTGAGGCTGAAAATGCTGGGCAGAAGGTAAAAGGTCTTCAAGTTCCATGCCATGAAATTTTGACATTTTGCAGAAACAATTCAACAGTGAAGCATGGGACTAAAATCCTAAGTCTTGAAGTATATTTAATCGAGGGCCCGGGAGGGGCTGGCAAGACCACCCTTGCCATATTTTTTGCCATATATTTTTTTTAGTCTCCCTGTAAGTAACAAGCGCAAGGCTGCTTCCACACGCTCATCAGTGACCGTTATGGCTTTTGAGATGTAGTTAAAAACATGCCTGATGACATCAGAGTCATTTTTAGTCAGTTCAAATGCATCAAACCATTGAAATTATTATCTGTTATACCTAGTTCTGAATCCTTTAACAATTCAACAATTTCCACACCAATCCGCTCTTGAACTTGTGATCCATGCAAGGCATAAACTATCCCTGCTACATGCAGTAGCATGCTCTGATACTTATTAATTTGTTTAGACTCTTTTAAGCAAAGATCATCGATCAAAGCTTTCAGGGAGACTGGCTTAGGAACTGTGGCGGTCTGTGCCATTTCTGCAGACATACTGAGAAAATTCTGTTGCATTACAGGATCAAAATCCTGCTGATTTAGAAATACAGCAAGTTTCTGAAAAATGCCTTTTTCTTTCTTGGTTTTCGTTGAATAGGTTTTGCACTACACATTGTGCAGCATAAAATTCATGAAGAAGTTTATGTGGTAGACTAATTTTTTCCTCTCCTTCCACAGGCCCAATTACAAAAAAGGCAGACAGTCTCTCTGAATGGCAAGTTGTTGGCTTTACAAGTGACCTCCATTTGATTAACACACTCTGGCAATAAGTTCAGCTGAAGATCTGAACATCACAGAAAATGGAATCTTCACCTGAGACCACAGGTGTCACTATAAAAATCCAGCCTGCGCCACCATCGGGCGAGATCGACCAACATCAAGACTCTCCATATGCCTACAGGCGCTATAGGCTACAACGTAAAATAAAAAAACAACTTTCAATTGCATCTTTACTTAGAGAATCCAGAGCTGCTTTATATACACTACACAACTCTCTTAAATTTTTCTTCCAAGTCTTGCAGATCAATACCAGAAGCATCTTCATGGTGGGCCAATCTTTCCACAAGTTTTTTCTTCATGAGGTTGTGTATCTGTATGTAAAGTTCACTGGAGGTTGTTACAGGAGTCACAGAGCCAGGATCTTCAGCCCATAGCCATGTGAGCAATACCAAATTTAAGGGCAGTCGGTAGTGATTTCTGAGATGAGATTCAAATTTCTTGATATTACTTATGAGACACTGTATCCTGCATGCTTGCTCCTACCATGCTTCTGCATCTCTGCATGATATTTCCTAATGAATACTTCCCTTTTGCTATCAGCAATGCCAATAATCTTGAGGTGTGCAGTATGAATTGTAGAGGGAACATACAATTTAAAATGTCTCGCTTTTTCTGGACGAGATGTACAGAATACTACTAGGTTGTTGTTGTTTTGATTTATTATGTCCTTAAAAAGTTTTTCTGAAGAAGAATTAAGTTCATCCAGCCCATCTACTAGAATGAGTGTCTTCAGATTAAGGGTAAACTTTAAATGCTCACCTTCTCTAAAATATGTTGCATTTGTCTTTGGCATCAACTGACAAAGAAGCTGAGATAAAGATGACAGTGAGGGATTCCTGCACTCCATATACAAAAGGAGATCAAATTCCTCAAGACCTAGTATGGATTCACGCCTATTCAACCATACAGCCTTCATATACTGTACTTCATTAGGGTGGTCTTGCCAGCCCCTCCCGGGCCCTCGATTAGATATACTTCAGGACTTAGGATTTTAGTCCCATGCTTCACTGTTGAATTGTTTCTGCAAAATGTCAAAATTTCATGGCATGGAACTTGAAGACCTTTTGCCTTCTGCCCAGCATTTTCAACCTCAATTTGTGTGAAGACCATGCTGACATCAAGAAGCACTCCCTGGTCTTCCAAGAAAGAAACAGGATTGATCTGGCACAGTTGTTCATATCGTTCTCTTAATTCTTCAGCACCATCCTTCTTCAAAAAAGCTTTCAATCTCTCATTCAGCAAAACAACTTGATATTCACTGATGTCTGATGTTACTAAAATCTGGTCTCTGACACTTTTGATGTCTTCCTCCATTCTTTCTATTTCCCTCTCAGCCTCCTTTTCATACAGGATCCCAGCCACAGTCAACGTTTTCCTAAGCAGATCCATCAAGTCATTGGCTTTCAAGAACAACTCTTCCATTGAAATTCCAAAAAAATTATGGCTGTTGTCATTGCGGAAGTCTTTGACCGCCTTCACAAGCAATCCTAGTGTAGTATCATTTTCTGTTGGGCAAACATTGCGAGATTCGTCCAGTTTATCACAAGTATGATTAATGACTCTGAATAAAAGCGTTACATCAAATTTACATTCTAAAGTTTTATCTGACATAAGTTTTTGCTGATAGTTGTCAAACCAAAACTTGTAATCTTTGCTGGAGAATTCCTTGGTTATACGCAAGTAGTGCTCCACAGATTCATCTGGTTTCTGTTTTGTTCCCCAGAGAAAGACCTTGTACAGGGCAGAGCGTGCTATGCCATGGGCCATCTTCATCAACTTCAAAAGGTTAATTTCATCCTCACTGATAGCATCAGGGGCCTGCTGGCTGGCCATTGTGTCGCTTGATATGTAGGCAGATCCTTGGCTACTAACTTATTACTAACTTAGTAACTTAATGCTAACTTTGCCTCGGCTCAAAAATCAGAAGCTGTAAAAAAATAAAAATAAAATAATATAATACACTATCCGCAAAGCCGCCCTCTGGGCGGACTTTTTGGCTAGCTCCTGCGGAGGGCTATTGGTGGGCCTTTGGCCCACCAAACACAGACTCTCCAGATAGCCCCTTCTAACTTTCCTGAAATCATGGATGTAGAAATGTATGTATTAACGCCAACCCATTCACATCACCCCCAACCCATTCACTCACCCATTACCCATCACTCCGCACCCATTCACTCACCCATTACTTATCACCACACACCCATTCACTCACCCATTACCCATCACCCCCCACCTATTCCCTCATCCATCACCCATCACCCCCAACCCATCACCCCCCACCCATTCACTCACCCATCACCCCAAACCCATTACCCATCACCCCACCCATTCACTCACCCATTACCCATCACCCTACATCAAGGTTTTCTCAATTCTCGCAACCCACTTTTTTTCTTCACAGTTCTCGCTAATAGGCTACTAAAAATATTTAAAAAAAAAGTGACCGGATCACCCCATAAGTGGGCTTAAAATGTTCCCCTGGTCGACCTGGTTCCAAAACTGTGCCATATGATGGGATTGCGTCACTGGGGGCGGCACCTATCGCGGACGCACACACACACACAGACACACACTTTCGCTTATATTATTATACATGTATTATTGGTTACATTCAGGGCTTTGAAACGGTTTAAGGGAACGAAAATGAAAACCGAAACGAACGAAATTATGCTCGGAACAAAAACGGAAACGAAAACGTTATCATATTTACTGTTCCGGAGCAAAAACGCTATTTTAAAATCCCTGTAACCGGTTAATAACGTTATTTTTTCGTTCCATGCCATATATGGTCAATAATCCATTTGCACTTCCAGTACCCAAATAATTCAAGTAAATACATCTGTATTATATACATACATCAATTAAGTCTACTGCATTTGTTCACTTGGCAATTGACGATGTGGTTCTGTTTCAAATAGTATCATATGCACCACTTTTCATGTAATTTGTGAAGAATAGCTAACTATTTTTTACCTTTTATAATGATGTAATTTTGTCTTCGTGATATTCATCACGTTCCCTTATTTTATTACACCTTCCATTCGTGCAATAGTTAAGCTATGATACTGCAGTTGGGTTTAAGAACATGCTTAGATTAATATTGTGACGGAAAATTCATATTTCCCGCGTATGTGTTGAGAGGTCAAGATGGCTGGGGCAGAGCGTAGCCCCGCCCCTTTTTGGTAGGAAGTATGGGTGACGAGAGAATTGCCAGATACGCGCGTTGACGCACGCCGCCAGATAGGTCACCCATATAAAACAGGTCGTGACCCTTGCCTCGCTCCCCACTCCAATCATTCCACTCGTATAGTGTTGTGTGAGGAGCCACTGTGACGGCGTGGGTACCACGTGGGAGGCTGTGTGAGTCCTCCTTCCCCCTTGATACCAGGGTATTGTAAAGTATGTTGTAAAGCTTGTTTTTTTAAATCATTATTAGTTCACGGATGTCGGGTGGGCTGTATTTACGGAAAGTGAGAGTAGGAGGGAAGTAGGTGATGAGGCTCAGTAGAAGCGCTCTTTTGTGATTGGGATGATAACGTTCAGTTGAAGCGTTGTGTGTTATGATTAACGTTCAGTAGAAGCGTTGTGTTATGTATAGAGACTCAGTGGAGTACTCTTTTTATGATGTATAGAGACTCAGTGGAGTCCTCTTGTTGTGATGGTATAGACGCTCAGTAGAAGTGCTCTTAAGGTGTTTTTGTGTGTTGAGGCGGGAAGTTAGAGAGAGACGGAAAGTGAGAGTGAGTGAGATTTTGGTAGCGTTGCGCGTGGTATCCCTATCTGCGAGTCTTCTGTGACCGTGCATTCAAGTGTTTATCTGTTGTTGTACCAAGGAATTGGAGTTAAGCGTGTTAATTATATAAGGATTTCATGTTGATCTTGTTTTAAATATCCTGAATTAACTTAATTAGACCCACGTGTCCCTGGGGCATGGCCTGGGGTGGCGACCTTGTGTCACCGATCGTGACAATATCCAGTATTAAAAAATGGATAATATATCGTGAGTATGTGCTTAAAATAAGTTCTAGTCCTTGGAGTACCACATGTAGTCATTGATTTCATTGATTAAGTTGATTTAATTAGTGGTTTGGTGATATTACGAATGAATATATTTTTTGCCATTTATAATGTTAATAAATAACTCAGTGATTCATGGCTTTACCTGTCTGTCCTCGAGGGCGCTGTGGCTCGTCGCCAACAGCTCCTCTCTCTGCAGGGCGCACCGCACCCGCCGCTGCTCCTCGTCCGCCGCCGCCGCCCAGGGCACCGCCATCAGGCATACACCAAACAACACTAAAAACATTTTCATTTATAAATCTAATTATAATTCACGTTCTGCGTCTCAAAGGGCTAAGGAAGTAATTGGGCAAACAGTTCATAGAGAAAACATAACTATCATCATTATCATTATTTTGATTACTATACATAATGTAGATGAGGTAATATGTAAGCACCAGTCACCACTTTATATTGTAGAACTACCACGTGCAGGTCTCACAGCCTCTTGTAGCTTCCTTATTTTCTTATGTTATTCTTATGTTCTTATTGTAATACGTACTCCAAATGTAGGTCTCACAGCCTCTTGTAGCTTCCTTATTTTCTTATGTTCTTCTTATGTTCTTATTGTAATACTTCAAATGCAGGTAAAGGCTATGTGTAAAAATGACCTTGAATGTTCCTAAAATGCCCTTGAATGTTCCTAAAATGACTTTGAAAGTTACTAAAATGACCTTGAATGTTCGTTCCTAAAATGCCCTTGAATGTTCCTAAAATGACTGAAAGCTACTAAAATGACCTTGAATGTTCCTGAAATGCCCTTGAATGTTCCTAAAATGACTTTGAAAGTTACTAAAATGATCTTGAATGTTCCTAAAATGCCCTTGAATGTTTCTAAAATGACTTTGAAAGTTACTAAAAATGACCTTGAATGTTCCTAAAAGGACCTTAAATGTTCCTAAAATGACCTTGAATGTTCCTAAAATGACCTTGACTGTTCCTAAAATGACCTTGACTGTTCCTCACTACCGCAAGATCGATCTGAAAGACATGGAAGGCAGGGAGCGGCGGAGTGGAAAGAGTTAAATCAGGAGTGGCCGAGAGAAAACCGTAGAGAGAAGGTGAAGCTTTTATCATGAAGCGTGAAGCGAGGGGGAAGGGGCGAGGGACATAAATTTCAGGATTAGAGGTGTGTAAGAATAGGAATGAGGAAGGCAGGGAGAGAGATGGATAATGCTGGATAAAGATAGACCTGAGTGTGAAAAGAGTGAAGAGTGGGAACGTGTGAGGGAGGGATGGACACACACACACACACACACACACACACACACACACACACACACACACACACACACACACACAAACACACACACACACACATACACACACAACACACACACACACATACACACACACACACAAACACACACACACACACATACACACACAACACACACACACACATACACACACACTCATACATACACACACACACACACACACACACACTCATACATACACACACACCCCAAAAAAAAAAAATCTGTAATGGTAGTAGTAACAGTAATAATGGCAATGGTTATAGTAGTAGTAATAGTCGTTGTTGTTGTATTTGAAAATCTTCCACCACCACCACCACCACCTCCACATCCACCACCTCCACCACCTCTACCACCACCACCACCTCCACCACTACCACCACCATCACCACCTCTACCACCACCACCACCACGTCCACTACCACCACCACCACCACCACCATCACCTTTAGCAATAACACTGAGACAAACATGTGTGATGCTCGCGATAACACTTCATAGGCTGTAATGAGGTGCTAATTACGTCTACCCACCTGTGCTAATTCCGAGCTTACCTGAGTGGGTTGATTAGTGGTTGGAGGAGACAGGTGTTTACGCCGCCAGATGATCATTATGGTAATTGCCTCGTTAAGTGAGAGGTGCGTTGTTTTTTCTTGTCTCAGCCATCTTTCCTCACTCAGTCGTCAGGTGGTTAGTGCGGAGTCAATAGGGAGCTTTAAAAGGAACCTAGATCAATTCATGGATGGGGATGAAAGGTGGATGTATTTAGTATTAAGTAACAGGAACTATAGTCTATTTTTTTAACGAGGCAAAAATTCCGTTCTATCTTAAAGTCTCATGCTTAAAATCATGCCAATGTTTAGCTGATAATATGGTTAACTATGATAAAATACAGCTGATATTTAGAAAAACCGTAATATTCTCTTATTCTGGCATTAAATATCAGTCAGTAAGCAGCAAGGGGTCAGGATTTTTCGCCTCGTAAAAAAAACCCAGACACGTGTAGGTCTCACGGCCTCTTGTAGCTTCCTTATTTTCCTATGTTCTTATTTTCTTATGTTCTTATCTCCCTCCCTCCCTCCTTTTTTTCCTCACTCTCTCCTCACCTTACTTTCTCTACAGCTTCTTTAAAAAATCTACTTTATGATATCTATAAACTTTGTTTTGCATTTTCAATTTCTCTCCATTTCTTTCTGTCCTCTTCTTTTTTCTTCCCTGTACTTCCCTTTTTTCATTTATTTTCCTTATCTATTTTTCCTTCTACAAACATTCTTCATTTCGTCATCTCTTATCCTTTTCATTCCCTCTCTCTCTCTCTCTCTCTCTCTCTCTCTCTCTCTCTCTCTCTCTCTCTCTCTCTCTCTCTCTCTCTCTCTCTCTCTCTCTCTCTCTCTCTTTCCAATCCCAGGCTTTTACTTCCTTTGACAGTCTTTCCCTCGTCTTTTCCCTTGCTGCGTCTCCATCTATTTCTCCCCTTCCCTTCCCTCACTAGTACAGGAGCATTAGCTAAAAGGTGGAAATAAATAGTAGAAAGCTGATTTTTTCAGGAGAGCTCGAAAATATTGTATATATCGCCCTTATGCAAAGTTCTGCAAATTCAACCTCGTGGCATTTTCATAATTCAAAATGGCCGCCATCACAATTAACGATAAAATGAAAAGTACTATGATCATCCATCCGAGTTCGTAGTAATAAGATTTTTGTATGTACATCTATGTTTTAGAGTGTGCTGAATACAATGGAGCCATACAAAATATTTTGAGTTGACATAATTAGCATAAATTCAATAAGGTGAAGAAAAATATTTTTTAATTTTTTTTTAATTTTAATAATACCACAACTATGTTATGTACGTTACATTTATAATAGCCAAACTATGTTATATTGGACAAAACACCAATTAGAAACCACTAATAACCCAACCATATGTTGAAGGAATGTCTAATCAGTGGTATCCCCTTCACCTTGCACATCAAGAACATGCGAATTTTTACAATTGTACCCACTGCAACCAGTGCACATTATGGTACACTCCATCCGTGCCTTGTAACAACGACATGACTTTCCACACCCTACCTTGCAGCCGCAAGATACCATTTTCAGTACCTTCTCTGGAGCAACAGGCCTATCGGTATAGATTGGAACAAGTATCCCCTCTCTGTACTCCCACCCCCACTCATTTAGTGGTAGCTCATTTCCCTGCCATTGCTGAACAGCATGGTATGTTCTATAGCTATGGAACTTGGCAGCTGCTGAAGTTGGAGGGATTGATTCCAACTTGAAACCAGATGAGGATAAGGACGCTCTACGTGTAGATCGGAAGTACATAACATAGCGATGCTTGTCCAGTGAATTTGACCGGACAGCTCCATACAGCTTTAGTAGAAACAACTCTCCTATGTGTGCTATCTCATCCTGACTGCTGTCAGACTGAGAGAAAACACTCAAACAGTCCCAATTGTCATCACTATCGAACAGCTGAAGGGCCCTTTTATTCCCTTGATTGTATATGGAAGACACATCCAGTGATTGCATGTACAAACATCAGGTGTTGTTTGATGCTAGAACAAGCTTCCTGGATTTCACGTATACAGTACACATGCAAAGGGTTCCGTCCACAGAGCATATGAAGATTCATGTTTGGGGTGGCTTGTGCGACCATCATCACCAGCAAGTCAGTATCAGTTCCCACGACAACGACAGGCGAATTTTGAGTTGGGGCACCATCTACACAGCGCGCCAAAGCATTGTTCGCGACATCATAACACAGCGCTTCCATACGGGAATTCAGAAAATGTACTCTATGGCAGCCTACTGACTTCCGAGAGAGATATCTTACATATGGCAGCTTGTTTAAGGCACGGGCAGTCCATCAAGACCGTTGAGGAATGTTCAGATGCCACTTGTCAATTATAGACGAAGCATTTTTAAAAGTATCGCCTTCCTTCCCGCGAGTAATTTGAACAGACGCGCGTTGGTATGACAATCATTGTTTTCATAATGAGTGGCAAGAAAGACCTAACAAAAGAGCAAATTAAAGTGATTGTATCTCTACACAAGGCAGAGAGGCCAGTGGAAGAAATATCAAGGATTGTGGATGTTACGAGGAGATGTGTGCATAAGTGGGTGGAAAGTTTCACGGTGGAAAGCATCGTCGCGACAGCCGCGACACCAGAACATTATAAGTGGCCAGGGCGAGGATGTAAAAGTCATATCGCAATATTTTTCTTGCTCTTAATTGAGGATGGGCATCCACTTGACGTTTCATGACATTTAGGGTGCTTGCTGATGTTTTACACCCTCGCCCTGGCCACTTATACTGTTATGGTGTCGCGGCTGTCGCGACGATGCAATCCACCGTGAAACTTTCCACCCACTTATGCACACATCTCCTCGTAACATCCACAATCCTTGATATTTCTTCCACTGGCCTCTCTGCCTTGTGTAGAGATACAATCACTTTAATATGCTCTTTTGTTAGGTCTTTCTTGCCACTCATTATGAAAACAATGATTGTCATACCAACGCGCGTCTGTTCAAATTACTCGCGGGAAGGAAGGCGATACTTTTTTAAATGCTTCGTCTATAATTGACAAGTGGCATCTGAACATTCCTCAACGGTCTTGATGGACTGCCCGTGCCTTAAAAAAGCTGCCATATGTAAGATATCTCTCTCGGAAGTCAGTGGGCTGCCATAGAGTACATTTTCTGAATTCCCGTATGGAAGCGCTGTGTTATGATGTCGCGAACAATGCTTTGGCGCGCTGTGTGTGGCAGTTGATGTAATCATGGCACTTGATGCAATCAGCCAGTCAGCATCTGCAACACTGTTTGACAATTATACCCACAGCCTCATATTTCTCCTTTAATTTTTGGATTAATCGGTCCTTATTCCTGCCATTACCCAAGAATGCCTTTTTTGATATTGTGGTTTTCATTTCCAACTCAAAGACAATGTCAGGAGAAGTGTTCTGTTTGGCTCTTCGTTGCTGTTCCGCAGTTTTAGTTGAGGAAGCACTGCCATACCCGTCAAACACTACTATACTACCTGGCCCATAGTGAACAAGAACATGGAATACATACTGGTCACACACCTGGTTGTATGTGGGATCAGCAGGCCATGGCAAGCTTTGAAGAAGATGTCCTCCATCAAGGACGAAACGTGCATTATCTGGAAGTTCTAGATGGACATTCACTTTCGACTTGAGAACACTAGCAAGGACACTCTTAGTGTTCTTCCTCATGATACCTTTATCGAATAGGGAGGGTGGCTGTTTGGCAAACTCGTGAAGCAGATATTCCAGAACTCTCCCGGATCACACATGTGACCCTCATGAACAATACTGTTCTATTCACCTCCACCTCAACACCTCGCACAGTGACCTGATTTTTGTCACCACTGATGCTGGTCACACGGTCTTTTCGTTTAAATTTTACGTCAGCATAGGTTTCCCCAGTCATTACAGAAGCAGCCTTGACACCAATATCAAATGCTTGATCTGCATTTACACACTTGCCAGCAACAACACCGCTTGCTACACAGACCAGAGCATCATGGTCTCCATATGAAAATGGAGAGTGTACTTTGAGCCAGTTGAGGAAGGTCTCATAGTCTTTAGCATCTCTGGCTGTACTGCTAGCACGCAGATCTACGTGCTGGTCAGATGTGTGACTGTGGACTGCAGTGAAACATTCCAGGGCATCGCATATTGGGATGCATCTGGGCATAGCATGCACCCATTTATTAAGTGTGCTGTCTGTAATTCCTCGACCACGAGCCATACCTCCGGAAATCTTCAGCAACCGCATCAATTCTTGTTCAATAGTCTGGTCGCTGAAGTTTCCACTCCAGAATTTGTCTGTTCTTCGGATGGTGAAATACCCATGCTCGGTGAAGTCACAGTACTGGTCTGGAGACATGATTCTCTTAGACCTTTCATCTGGTCAAGGTAGAGGCGGGCAGACTTTGCATATGCAAGGTGGCCAGCAGCATGGAACATGGGGATCATTTCACTGACGGTATGGAGATGTAAATCCCAATCTCCTGTGCGTTCTGCTCGGATGAAACATCTAATAAGGGACACTTGTTTCAAATATTCAACCCAAAGCTTTCCAGTTCGACTTTGGGCGGCAGACACTTTCATCAGATCATCCATGATCTGTGTGAGCTGTTGGACACATATCATTTTCCACAGAAGCAGTGGCGCATTCTCCACTCAGCAGATCTGTGTGTAGCTACAGCCTGGATATGAGTGAGATTAACATTACTGAGACAATTATTATTATAATTATTATTATTATTGTCCAAGCTCGCTTCGCTCGCTTGGACACCTATTTCAGCCGAAATCAGGTGTCATATAGGCTTGTAAAATATTTCCACGAATTCTTCTTCTTCTTCTTGTGACTACTTTTGTGGGCAACGGGTATACAGGCGTAAAGGAAGATATTTGGCACAAAAGGTTATATTTCGTCTCTTAACTCATTTATGCAGGAACTATTCACTATATAAGAAACAAATAAGAGTTAATGTATGTCTAATGTATTTTTATTTACAGATTATACGCGTAAAACTGTTTATTTTAGGCTGTGCACTGTGCAGGCCATAAAAGTGTTGCCAAGTCAAAAGTTACAGTTTGACGAAATAGTTTTGGCTTCGAAAGGGAAAGAAAAAGGCATAAATGGGGAAAAAAGAAACCATTGAGTTCATGTTAAATGATTTTATGTGCGTGTGCGTGTGTGTGACGGGAAATATGAGTCAAAAGGGGAGTTTTAATTTCCAAATAAGGATATTTTTATCAGGGTGATCTGGCAGCTGTGTGAGTTTGAGTGTGGGTTCGTGGTTGGATGTTAGCCTTGCCTTCGCTTCTCAGAGGCTCGATAATGTTAGGATATTAGTAGGATAGTGAGATAGTGTTGTCTACGCGTCCTACACAATCCTCCCGGCGTCCCAGAGTCCTACAGTGCCAGGATGCGAGGTGGGAAGGAGATTAAGATACCCGCGTAGGATTCTGGTGTAGGATGTTTTGACGTTTTGTTTTGAAATTGTTGTGGGGGATTTTAAGGTGTTTTAGGGTGTGTGGGGTGTGTTTTAGAGTGTGTAAGGGTGTTCTAGGGTGTGTGGGGGTGTAAGGGTGTGGAAATCTGTGTGTGGGGGTATGTAAGGTTGAATCAGGGTGTCAGGGTTGTGTGGGAATATGTTAGGGTGTGTGTATGTGTCAGGATGTGTGTGGGGTTGTGGGTGGGTGTGTAAGGATGTAAGGGTTGTATGGGGATGTTTAAGGGTTTGTGTGTGTGTTGGTTGTGTTTTAGGATGTGTTAGGTTGTGTAGGGGTGTGTTAGGGTATCCGTTGATTCGGGCCGCCTATAGTAGCATGCATACCCAGCAGACAATATACTTTGTGGTTAAGGTTAGGTTAGGTTAGGTTAGGTTAGGTTAGGTTAGGTTAGGTATACTTTGTGGTTAAGGTTAGGTTAGGTTAGGTTAGGTTAGGTATACTTTGTGGTTAAGGTTAGGTTAGGTTAGGTTAGGTTAGGTTAGGTATACTTTGTGGTTAAGGTTAGGTTAGGTTAGGTTAGGTTAGGTATACTTTGTGGTTAAAGTTAGGTTAGGTATACTTTGTGGTTAAGGTTAGGTTAGGTTAGGTATACTTTGTGGTTAAGGTTAGGTTAGGTTTCATTAAAACTTATAAGGTTATGCATAAATGCATGCTTGGTATGCATTTAATATAGGCGGCCTGATTCAACTGGCGGCCCGAATCAACTGTATCCGTGTGTAGGATATAGGGGGTGTGTGGGGCTGTATTTTAGGGTGTGTGTATGTGTCAGGATGTGTGTAGGGTTGTGATAGTGTGTGTGGGTTTGTGGGTGGGTGTTAGGATGGAAAACAGGAAGGTTCGACGGAATACGTTTTCGACGACACCGTCGAAACTTCCAAGTCATTTATTTACGGTGATACACAGGCGACAGGTGTGTTGCGAGGCCGTACAGGTGTATAGTGACAGGTGTGGTGTATGTGGTAAAGCGAGAGAGGTTAAGAGTGAGGTGTTAGCCCCCCAGTGTGTGTGTCTGACCTAAAGAGCGAACGCGCAGTTCTCGTCCACTATAAAGGCGTCAGCCCCGTACCGCCGCGGCCACGGGTACGGCGCGGGCCACAGTGGTCCATAGAAACTAATCTCTGGGAAGCGGGACTTGAACCTAGGATCAGCGCATCAAGGTATACCCTCGGTACGTCTCTGTAGTATTCAGCGGGAGACACTTACGAAAACACGTCAAAATATTCCATTTACCGGCATTAAACTATGATGTCATATATTTCAGGGAAAATATTACGCTGAAAGGCTAATATGGTGGCAATGTATTATCGTCCACCCTATATTTATCAATAGCAATACTCCTATTGTCACTAATAATTGTCACATGAATAAGGTATTTAAGGGTAAATCTCTCCTTATTTCCCATTAAATAAGTCTATATAGAAGTGAGCTAACTCTAATTTTCTCTAAGTGTTAAACCACTCTATCTAAAAACTACATTGGAAGTGAGCTAGCTTTAATTTTCTCTACATGTTAAGAGTTTCTCTAAGGAAAAATTTCAGCTTATTTACTCTTAATATGTCTTTATATCTGGGATAATAAGTAAACATGGCCGCCCAGTGGTTCCTGAACGCTGATTGGCTGACAACGTAGCTAGGAACTATTATGGACAATAAGCAGTTTTACGCGTATAATCTGTAAATAAATATACATTAGACATACATTAACTCTTATTTGTTTCTCAGATAGTGAATAGTTCCTGCATAAATGAGTTAAGAGACGAAATATAACCTTCTGTGCCAAATTTCTTCCTTTGCGCCTGTAGCTTCCTTTCCCCCATTCGTGGAGTAAACATTTTACAAGCCTATATGACAGATTCACCAATCTATTTAGTACCAAAGAATGAATTCGGTATAAATAGGTGTCCAAGCTCGCTTCACTAGTCTAGATCAACATGTGGCATGTTTTCTTTAGTAATATTATTTTACTGGTTACTTTACTTTTAGTAGACACAGTATTTTAAGGTGAGGGTATTTAAAAAGTTGACTTTAGCCTGTGCGAGCTTGGACACGTTCCACATCTTTAGTGTGGACGTCTATTTCCTAGTTATAATATACTATTAATTATAATTTATGCTAATTATCACTCACTATTATTATAATATACTAGTAATTACACTTTATGCTAATTATTTTAACTCAAAATGAACATGGCATGGGTCCACTGTAATAAGTTGCCAGTTATGCCGATTTTGGTATTTTAACCATTTATCGCAAATTGTTATAGCGGCCATCTTCAATTCTGAAAATGCCACCAGGTTGAATTTGCAGAACTTTGCACAGTGGACATGCTTATGGTTTTCTGGAGCTCCCCTGAAAAAAATCAGCTTTCTACTATTTTTTTCTAGGTTTTCGTTAAATTTTTACTAATGCTCCTGTACTACACGTCCCCTCACTTTCCTTTCCCCTCTACCATCACGCCCTAAGCCGCGCCTATCTTATGATTAGGGTGGGAAGGGGAACGCGGGGATAATAGCATTGTTACATCGATTTCGTGACCTGTTTTGTGGGTGATGGTGATGGCGTGTGTTGTTAAGTTAGTCAGTCAGTCAGTCAGTCAGTCAATCAGTCAGTCAGTCAGTCAGTCAGTCAGTCAGGTAGCTAGCCAGCCAGCCAGCCAGCCAGCCAGCCAACCAGCCAGCCAGTCAGCCAGTCAGTCAGCCAGTCAGTCAGCAGGCAGTCAGTCAGTCAGTCAGTCAGGCAGTCACTCATTGTGTTAGCGTATAAGTCAGGCATCCAATAAGTCAGTAAGATGATCAGTCAATATTCAGTCGTTTTATAGCCATTCAGTCTTTTTTTCTTTCTTTAATTATACTCATCTTGTCCAATTGAGTAAGCCAGTAAGAAAATTAGTCTTCATCCACCACTGTAGTCTATTATCCACTTACACAACCACTCTTCATCACCCAGTTACACCCCTCCACTAACTCACCCACTAAACCCATCCACTAACTCACCCACTCACCCTATAACCCCCCCCCCCCATTCAAACACACCAAATCAGACAGCAAGCTAAAAAAAAACCTCCTATACACACACACACACACACACACACACACACACACACACTCACACACACACTCATGAGATAGGACCTGACGGGGGACTTCTAGCAGCTGGCGGAGAAAGAAAGCGGGAGGGACGTCGGGATAAAAAGGTTAGGTAGTGGTGAGAATAGCTAAGGATGGGAGGGATAGGGAGAGAGGAGGAGGAGGAAGAGGAGGAGGAGGAGGAGGAGGAGGAGGAGGAGGAGGAGGAGGAATACAATACATAGGAATACATAGGAGTAACAGACACCAGGAGACCTATTGGTCCATAACTAGGGTATCTGTTGTACTACATTACTGCTACCTATCAACTACATGTAGGAGAAACAGTTGGAAAATGATACCATGTCCCTAAAGAAGATAGGAACATGGAAATTTCATAGTGAGGAATGATAGGATATGAAATATACTAACTACAACTATCACTATCACTACTCGATCCGGGGGACTATAATATGCAATTGCAGGGCACTATCAATACCCATTTACTTTACTGTGTGCGTCAAGTCTGTTTTTAAATGTAGTTATTGTGCTGGCTTCGACAACATTTGCTGGTAACTTGTTCCATCGATCAACTACTCTAACATTGAAATAATTTTTACGGAGATCTGTGATGCAACGATGACCGTTTAGTTTTAGACCGTTGTTTCTTGTTATCACTTGAGGAGAAAGTTCGAATAGGTTCTCTTGATCAATGACATCAAATCCTTTTAGGATCTTAAAGATTTCTATCAAGTCCCCACGGATTCTACGATCCTTTAGGGAAAACATATTAAGTTTCCGCAGTCTCTCTTCATAAGATGAGTTTCGCAGAGATGGAATTTGTTTGGTTGCTCTTCTTTGCACTGACTCCAATTTGGCTTGATCTTTTACGAAACATGGCGACCAGAATTGTACGGCATATTCTAAGTGAGGTCTAACCAAAGACGTGTATAATCGTGTCATTACTTTTGGAGTTTTATGTTCAAAGTTGTGTTTAATGAAGCCCAACATCATATTCGCCTTTTTGCTGGCAGCTAGGCAATGTGGACTAGTTTTAAGATCATTACTGATGATGACACTTAAATCCTTTTCCTGCTGAACCTCAGTTAAAGATTTATTTTGCATTTGATAGTTATATTTGAGGTTATCGTTGCCTATATGCTTTACTTTACATATATCGGAATTGAATTTTAATAGCCATTTATCACTCCAATCTGATAATTTGTCGAGATCACGTTGCAAGAGTTCGTAGTTTTCCCTAGTATATGCTTTACCGCCTAATTTGGTGTCATCTGCAAATTTCGATATTTTAGAGACAAGTCCGCAGTCCAGATCATTGATATATATCAGAAAAAGAGTAGGACCCAGGACCGAGCCCTGAGGCACCCCACTAGTAACATCTAACCAATCAGATGCCACGCCATTTATTACTACCCGTTGTTTACGATTTGAAAGCCAATCGCCAATCCATGTACATAACTACTCTCCTTAGCCATGTGCCCTTAGCTTGGTCAAAAGTCGCTTGTGGGGAACTGTATCGAAAGCTTTCTGAAAATCAAGGTATATTATATCCGAGGGGATTTTAGCGTCCCAGTTTGAATAAATGACATTGAAAAAATCGAGTAGGTTTGTTAAGCAGGATCTCTTATTACGAAAACCATGCTGGGAGTTTAATATTGAGTTATTTTAATCGAGAAAAGACACTATTTTATCCCGCAATATTTTCTCAAATAGGATTTTATCACAGACGTTAGACTAATTGGGCGATAATTACTTGCGAGGCTCTTACTCCCTTTCTTGAATTTCGGTGTAACATTTGCTAATTTCCACTTACTAGGAACATTTTTGTCCAGTAGCGATTTGTTGAAAATAGTCTTTAATGGGAGCGAAAGTTCTCTATGACATTCGCGAAGTAATCTCGGTGAGATTTCGTCAACCCCCACGGATTTTGCTGGGTCAAGTTTCTGCAAATACTTTGATATTTCGTCTACTGTTATCTCTCCTATTTCCAATCTATCTCTTTCGAGTCCCGCAAACATGTTTACTGGTTGTGGTAATGGAGCTTCGTCTTCTTTAATAAACACTGCATTAAAGTAGTCATAGAGTACGGACGCCATACTCTTATTATCATTTACCAGGATGTTGTTCTTATCTTTCAGTGGCCCAATACATGTTTTGACATTTTTCTTACTCCGAACGTATCGAAAGAACCTTTTCGGGTTTGATTTGGATTCCTTTGCAATTTTTTCTTCATATTCGCGCTTTTTAGACTTAATTAGTCCTTTGCAACGACGCTTTACGTCATTGTAATCTCTATAATCGCAGTCCGCATTTGATCGTTTGTAAACTTTATATGCCCGGCGCTTTCTGCCGATGATTTGTTGTATCTCATTAGTCATCGAACAGGGTCTGTTTATGTTAAGCGTTTTCTTACCATGGGAACATATTTTTCAACAACTGATTGGAGTTTATTTCTGAATAGATTACACATGTTTTCGGCGTTATTACCATTTAGTAGGCCAATCCAATCAACTTCGCTTAGTACCCTGCTGATCTGCGTGAAATCTGCTTTATTATAATTGGGAACTACTAACAGATTTTCTGTGATGTCTACGTTGCAATTTATGCCGCATCTGATTAACCTGTGATCACTGTTTGCCAGATGTTCACCTATATCGCAGTAATCAATCAGATCAATGTCTGTAGTGAAAACTAAATCTAGGATACTATTTTCCCTTTTAGGCTCACGGACCACCTGATTTAAAAATACTTCGTTTGCCATATCAAGCAATCGCATACCTTCAATATCAGCATAATTATTATTCCAGTTTATACGCGGTAGGTTAAAATCTCCATATATAATTGTGTCGTTATTATTGTTGACAACTGACTTTATCTCGTCATACAGGAGGCAATCTACTTCTGCATTTGATTTGGGAGGACGATATATTGTCCCAATAGTTAGCAGTTTACCGTTAAGCTTAATCTTTGCGTAGACTGAGTCATAATGATCTTGATTTACTTTATCGATTTCGATTGCTTGCAAATCATCTTTAATGTAAAGAAGGACACCTCCACCTGCTTTATGCGTACGAAAATTTAGGAATGTCTTGTAGCCTGTAATGGCTATTTCAGATAATAAATGTTTATGTTTTGTGTTGAACCAACTCTCAGTGATACTAACGATATCGTGCGTTTCGGAAACAACGTAAGCCAATGTTTAATTGCGCTTTAGAATAATGCTTCTGACATTGGTGTAGAGTAATTTAAGATCCTTAATAGTTTTGGTAACCTTGCGTGACGGTTTACCGGCAGGATGACTAGGGTCCACTGTAACAGAGCGCTTGATTAAGTTACTTTGATTAGTATTTGCGGAAACAGATCGTGACCCAGCGTTTCTGTGGGGTAAGAAAGGGGTTACGGTGATGCTGCTACTGCCGCTCACTCGTCGTTTTTTGATCTGTAAGAAGAAACTTTATCATTTAGCAGGCGTCCTAATCTTGCATGACCAACGGGGCTGAGGTGGAGTTCGTCATCACCAAACAGGATGGAATCCTGAACCAGGTTGGGGTCCTCGGAGAAATTATCCCAGAAGTATGCGAAGTCTACATTTTCCTGAGCACAAAGAGACCTAGGAGGATTACATAGGATTACATAGGAATAACAGACACCAGGAGACCTATTGGTCCATGACGAGGGTATCTGCTGAACTACATACTACTAACTATCAACTACTTGTAAGAAAACAGTTGGAAAATGATACCATGTCCTTAAAAGAAGATAGGAACATGGAAGTTTCGTAGTGCAGAAAAATAGGGTATGAAATATACTAACTACAACTACCACTACCACTACAACCAATCGATCCGGGGGACTAAATATGAATTCGCAGGGCACTATCAATATCCATTTACTTTACAGTGCGCGTCAAGCCTGTTTTTAAATGTAGTTATTGTGCTGGCTTCGACAACATTTGCTGGTAACTTGTTCCATCGATCAACGACTCTCACATTGAAATAATTTTTACGGAGATCAGTGATGCAACGTTGACCGTTTAGTTTTAAACCATTATTTCTTGTTGTCACATGAGTTGAAAGCTAGAATAGGTTCTCTTGATTAATGACATCAAATCCTTTTAGGATCTTAAAGGTTTCTATCAAGTCCCCACGGATTCTACGATCCTTTAAGGAAAACATTAAGTTTCCGCAGTCTCTCTTCATAAGATGAATTTCGCAGAGATGGAATTTGTTTGGTTGCTCTTCTTTGCACTGATTCCAATTTTGCTTGCTCTTTTACGAAACAGGGCGACCAGAATTGAACGGCATATTCCATGTGCGGTCTAACCAAAGACGTGTATAATCGTGTCATTACTTTCGGAGTTTTGTGTTCAAAGTTGCGTTTAATAAAGCCCAACATCATATTCGCCTTTTTACTGGCAGCTAGGCAATGCGGACTGGTTTTAAGATCATTACTGATGATGACACCTAAATCCTTTTCCTGCTGTACTTCAGTTAACGATTTATTTTGCATTTAATAGTTATATTTGAGGTTATCGTTGCCTATATGCATTACTTTACATTTATCGGAATTGAATTTTAATAGCCATTTATCACTCCAGTCTGATAGTTTGTCGAGATCACTTTGTATGAGTTCGCAGTTTTCTCTAGTATATGCTTTACCGCCTAATTTGGTGTCATCTGCAAATTTCGATATTTTAGATATAAGTCCGCAGTCCAGATCGTTGATATATATCAGAAAAAGAGTGGGAGGAAGAGGAGGAGGAGATAGGAGAGAGGAGGAGGATAGGTGGGAGGGATAGGGAGGGGGAGGAAAGAATAGCAAGTGGGAGTAGGGGAGAGAGGGAGGGAGAATGGGGTGATTGAGAGAATATTGCTTGAGTTCAATATCTTCCTCGGAGGCGTTTTTACCACTTGTGTGTGAGAGAGAGAGAGAGAGAGAGAGAGAGAGAGAGAGGAGAGAGAGAGAGAGAGAGAGAGACAGAGAGAGAGAGAGAGAGAGAGAGAGAGAGAGAGAGAGAGAAGAGAGAGAGAGAGATAGAGAGAGAGAGAGAGAGAGAGAGAGAGAGAGAGAGAGAGAGAGAGAAAAAAAACACGCTTCACATTCAAGGCTTCTGGCGGAAAGTTCAGGAACCGTTCGTGAAAGTTTGTATTCGATAGTTTCCAACACCTTACAACAACCTGTGTGTGTGTGTGTGCGTGTGTGTGTGTGTGTATGTGCGTGTGTGTGTGTGTGTGTGTGTGTGTGTGTGTGTGTGTGTGTGTGGTGTGTGGGATTTGAGAAAACAAATAGGGATGAAAAAAGAAAATATATACCACCAACGTCTTGAAAAAAAAAGATTGACAGCACTCTTTTACTTTAACAAGAAAACTGTACTGTAGAGGGGTTATACAGAGGAGAAAGGCCTTTATAGAGGGTTTATATAGAGTGGAAAGGCCTTTAAATGGGTTGTTTACAGGGTCTGACAGGGGCTGTGTGGGTCTGAGTTTTGTGGTTCATTGTTATTCATAGAGAGATATAAAGGGTATTTTTCAAAAGCCTTTAAAAATTATAATGCATATGACAGGAGTAATAATAATGATAATAAGAGGAAGAAGAAAGAAAAAATAACACCTGTATAATATTAGAAGCAACTCCAATCAGCGAGAAGCAGGTTCCCTTCCCCCCAATCATCGGCCATAAAACAGGGAGGGGGAAACGAGGGGAAGGGGGGAAAAGGGGGGAAGGGGTGGAGGCAGGGAAAGGAGGGGGGGGCGCAGGAACCAACCAATCACTGTGCGAGTTTCCCTATCAGCACCTCCTTTCACACACCTGCTTGAGAGAGAGAGAGAGAGAGAGAGAGAGAGAGAGAGAGAGAGAGAGAGAGAGAGAGAGAGAGAGAGAGAGAGAGAGAGAGAGAGAGTTTTTTACATGAGATTGCCTTATATAAGCTGAAGTTCCGTGAAGTTTCCAGAAAATTGACCACATCTTCCCTGTGATAGTAATGCATATGTTTTCCCCCCTCCCCCCTCTCACTGTCTCCCTCTTCTCTCCCCCCTCCCCCCTCTCCCCCCTCTCACTGTCTCCCTCTTCTCTCTCTTCTTTTCTCCCCTTTTATTCATTTCATTATTCCTCTCTTTGCACTATTATATCCTCAGGTTTTTCTTCCCTTCCATTAATCCCTTCTCGTTCTTCCCTAATTTATCCTTTACCTTTTATCTCATTTTTCTTCTTACCTATTCTCTTTTCTATCTTTTCTTTCATATATCTCATCTTACGCAAACTCTTAGTGTTAAGGCATATATAAAGGGTTGAGACGTATGTATGGGTGTGGCACTCACCCAATTACTGCAGAATCAGCAAGATAGAGAGCCGGCAAGATTTGTAGAGATGTCACTTAGCTTATTTTCATCTCTTATAAATAGATAGTTACATAATGGATATTTATATAGAGTAGTTATATTATCAGTTTATTCTATGGTAGAAACATTACCTGCTCTTCACTATATGTTTAATAGTGGAGCAGAAGTATATGTCTCATAAATAAACATAGTAATTGTCAACTGCTTGGCAGGGGCACGGAGCTCTCTCTGCCGGAGAGAGACAATAGACGGTCTTGAGCCAAGGTATCTAGTGGAGAGTGTAAGTTACATATTTCGTCAAGTGTATAGTGTGAAGCTTAAGACAATTATACGAACTACCTCAATTACCCTGGCGTCTCTCTACATCCTCACGACACCACTGAACAATATTCCAACTTAAACAGATTGAAACGTGAGTTTACTGGACATTGACTCATCATCTACCGTTGAAGGTGAGTCTACCTGTGTGAGTAGATTACTCGCGAAAAGGAACATCCAGAACATGAGTGTCTCTTTTCTCTTCCTTTTTCTTTCAGATCTTTCGTGTTCCCCTTCACTCTTTCTTATTATCCACCCTTTTTATGTTTTCATTTAATCTTTCGCTGTTTTCATCTCTTTCTTCCCTTTTTCCTTCCTTCCATTTCACCGTGGGAGAGTCTCTTGTACAGATTAAGTGTGTGTGTGTATGTGTGTGTGTGTGTGTGTCTGTGTGTGTGTGTGTGTGTGTGTGTGTGTGTGTGTGTGTGTGTGTGTGTGTGTGTGTGTGTGTGTGTGTGTGTGTGTGGTGTGTGTGTGTCTTTATTGGTCATCAAGCGTTTTTTTTGTTTTTATTTTTGTTTTAACCTTCACCCATTTTCTTTATTAGTTTTATGCCTCGTTTTTTATTCAGATTTTTACGCGTTTTGGCGAGGGGGAAACTTTTGTGATTTTTTCGTCTTTTTTCGTTTTTTTTCTTTCATGTAGTTACTTTGTTCTTTTTTACTGTTAGTTTGTGTATATTTTTTTTTAATCCTTTTTAATGGGTACGTTTGTGTTTGTATTTGTGTTTGTTTGTTTGTTGCGTTTGTTAGTGGGGTTTTTTTCACGTCCTCTGTTTAAAATGTTTTAGTCCACGTCAGTAATTTTTTTGTTTTTCAATGAACGATAATTTTTTTCTATTAAGATTTGCTATTTATTAATACCAAAAATATTCATATCTTGCTTTCCTTCCTCCTCCTCTCGCCTCCTCCNTTTTTCCCCCCCCCGTCCTTCTCTCTCTTCTCTCCCCCTCTCTCTCTCTTTTCTCTCTCTCTCTCTCCCCCTCTCTTTTCTTCTCTCTCTTTTTTTTATTTTATTTTTTTAAAAAACTGACATCATGGTATCAGGGCTACCATAAAAAGGGGGTTGTGAAGGCAATGGAGGGCAGAACAAAAGAGTCCCCTGCCCCCGGGGACCTTCCGAAGCTATGCCTTTGGTAAACTAAATATATATGTTACAGGCTGAGGTCATGTCCGTCTCCCCTTTTCTCCTTCTCTCTCTCTTCGCCCGTCAGGGTGGCAAGGTTGGAAGACGTGAGTTCGCAATGTCAGGGGCCCCTGTGCAGGGTCCGGTTCGAGCCCGCCTGTTCGTCTGACGGGCGGCGCTTTTTTATAGTCAAAAACCCTTGTAGTTGGACTTGAAAAGTGTCTAGTGGATAAAATCTTATCTATCTTTTCTCTCTCTCCTTTTCCCCTCTCCCCCCCTTCCTCTCCTCTCTTTTTCCTCTCTCTCCTTTTCTCCCTCTCTCTCTCTCTCTCTCTCCTCTTTTCCCCTCTTCTCTGTTAGATCCATAATATTTTTTGTTTAAAGCCTAAAATTTTTTTAAAAATAATATTATTTTGAAAGGCATTTTTTTCTCCTTTGTCGTTGGACTGCTCATGGCATGGTTTTTCCCAGTTCAAAAACCTCCAAGACGTGCCTCGCCTGGTGTTTAAGAGCGGAGGCCATCCTGTGCATGTTCGGTTTAGAAAGATTTTTTTTTATTTGATAAAAAATCTTTTATATAATACACACTTTTTTCTCTCCCTTCTCCTCTCTTGTTTCTTTCTCTCTCTTCTCTCTCCTCTCTCTCTCTCTCTCTCTCTTCTCTCTCCTCCTCTCTCTCTCTCTCTCTATCCTCTTCTCTCTCTCCCCTTCTCTCCATACATACACACCACACACCCACAACTGACAATTTTGTCGTAGTGTGTATTTTTGACTTTTTATTTAAAGCATTTTTGGGGAAGTTGAAATCCCAGAAAAATTTCAAAAAATTTTCTAAATTTTTCCAGACATAAATTTTGAACCCAAAAAGGAGTCACGTTTCTGGAAAAATCGACCTTATGGGAATGCGGTCAAAGTATATACACGGGGCAAAAATATTCCGGCAAAAAAAAATATCCCCCAAAAAAAATTTCCCGCAAAAAATTATCCACAAAAAATCTAGCAAAAAATATCCAGCAAAAAAATTTTCCGAAAAAAATATCCGTAAAAAAAAATTCCAAAAAAAATCCTAAAGGGAAAATGAAGAATTTTTTAAAACGCAAGGACCGATAAAATGTATCCCAGGTTTAAAGGGAAGCAAGGGGTTTTTAGTGAACGTTTGTGCAATTTTAGGGAAAACGGTTGCGATAGGGGATGTGCCCTTATTGTGGGGGAAAGGAAAAAGTTTTCCCCTATTTAGAAGGGAGACAGAGGACTAAAATCAAATTTCGCCCGTAAATCTAAACCCTGGTAGGTAAATTTTTGAATCTTTATTGCAACAAACTTGAGAGCCTTAGTAAACATATTTGATCAATAAATTTAACATGGATTCCCAAGGTAGGTCTTCTCACCCAATTTTTTGATTTTTTATGAAAGTTTAAGAGACGGGAGATATGATAAGGATTTTATATAAATTTTACTTAGCTTTTGTAAGCATTTGCAAGGGACCACACGAAGCTCTTAAATAGGTTAAGGCTCATGGAATAGATGGAAGGTTTTCGTTGGATCAAACTTGGGTAAGTAATAGGCAAAAAAGGGTTACAATTAAAGGTTTAAATCTGAATGGGGGGGGGTGCAAGGATTCCACAAGGGTCTGTTTTGGTCCATTACTATTTTTTATTTACTCACGCCTTTGGTAGTGGGTTAGCATGTATCGCAAATTTGCTGATGATACTAAGGTAGGTAGGATTATTGGATCACAATCTGATGTAAACATATTACAGGGAGACTTAGATAAACTTAATGAGTGGGCAGTCAGATGGCAGATGGAATTTAATATTGATAAGTGCAGCGTTATGAATGTTAGAAAAACCCTGGTAATAGATACACCATACGCAATGTATCGCTGAAAAGATCAGAAGGTGAAAAAGATCTTGGAGTGAGGGTGACCCAGACCTCCGACTTAGGAAACAATGTATTGAGTCTAGAAATAGAGCAAACTAGTGTTAGGATTCATGACCAGAAGTGTTAAAAGTAGAAGTGCGGAAGTTATTCTAAAGCTTTATCTGGCTTTAGTCAGGCCTCACCTAGACTATACGGTTCAGTTTTGGTCTCCATATTACAGGATGGATATAGCCTTGTTAGAAACAGTGCGAGAAGGATGACTAAAATTATACAAGGGATGCGTAACTTTAGTTATGAGGGGAGATTGAAGTTATTAAAGTTACACTCACTCGAGAGACGCAGAGTAAGGGGCGATATGATAGAAGTTTTTAAGTGGATAAAGGGATTTAAAAAAGGAGAGGTAGAAAAGTTCATACGGCTTTTAACCAGGGTTAGAACAAAAAAGTAATGGATTCAAGCTGGAAGGGCGTAGATTTAGAAAGGAATAGGGAAAACTGGTTCACAAATAGGGTGGTGAATGAATGGAATGGACTCAGTAGACAGGTAGTTAGTGCGGAGTCATTAGGGAGCTTTAAAGAGGGGCTGGATAGGTTCATGGATGGGGATGAAAGGTGGATGTAGTAGTGTTAGGTGACAGGAACTACCATGTGTAGGTCTCGTGGCCTCTTGTAGCTTCCTTATTTTCTATATTTCTTATGTTCTTATATTCTTATTAAAAAACTATCCATAAAAAAATATACAGCAAAAATATATCCATAAAAAAAACCCCAGCAAAATAATATCCAGCAAAAGAATATCCAGCAAAAAATAGGTTCTTCAAAATAAGTAGCTCGTGGAGGGTTCAGTACTTCCTAAAAGTGGCCCCTAAAATCTGCATCTAGAAAGTGGGTTACCAAGGTTAACCCCTGTGCTAGTGACTCTCATGGTTATCGGGGCGGGGTCAGAAGAGAGGTCACTACGATGCACCACAGAAAAAACATTAACAGAGTCTAATAGCTGGGTGATACAATACACACATCTAACTCAGAGATCATAAATCACGTTTTGCGGTACGTTAGCATGTAAGAGAACAGTTGGAAAAGTATACCTAGTCCCTAAAAAGGATAGAAACATGGAAGTTCCTTTATGAAGAATAATAGGAATGAAGTAAGCTACTGAAACTACCACTAACCCTAATCAATCCTGGGATGTTACTAATATATCTCGCGGGGCAATATCAAAACATACTCCTATTCTTTAAGAGAAAACAATAAGTAGAGACGAAGTAATCAAGTTGGTCAGCTGATGCTAAGTATTTAATTTATCAAGTATATTAGTTTTAGTAGTATTAGGTGGAGGAGGAGTAGGAAGAGGAGCATTCGGTAGATACGGGCAGGCAAATACACGTACAGAAATATCAACACCAAAACACTAAAATTTCCAGAGAGCGTTTCCGCCCCACACCAACGAACAACGAACAACGAACAACGGGATCCATTTCCCTTCCTAGTGAGGTCTCCGCAATGCCTTGAAACAACCTACGAAACAACGCTTGAAAACACCGGTAATTAATAACGGCCGACTGGATCACACTTATTTTTCACAAAGGACTGGCCAAGGGCAAAAAAAAAAGTTACAAAAAGCCGCTTTATGGAAAAACTTCAACATTTCTGAGTTCAATCGGATTGTGGCCAACAGTTATTAAGTTACGAGATATTAATTGCACACAATTGTAAATTAGCATTGTAATTGCAATTAAATTGATACATAATAATTGATATTATAAGAGAAGAGAATTATCAACGGATTCAAACGAATATTGTTTCTTGTTTGACAAAAGTGTATTTATTCATGTACATATTTACCTTTTTCTTATTTTGACATTTTATTATTTATTCACTTATCATATCCTTAGGACTGCTCTGACATTATCTATCGCAAATAATCTCTGGAGCTCCAAGAAATCTTAAATGTGAGTCAGAGCTTAATGGCGGATATGGCGATATTTATTAATGATAATAAAGATATTTACGATGGTAAAGCAATAATGATTATATGAATAACAATAGCAATAATAATAACAATAATGCCAATGACTATAATGTTGAAAAAATAGTCATAATAATACTAATGATAATAATAGTACAAAATATATATATTAATAAAGACTATACTAATGATAACAGTAGTAGTAACAACAATGCTATGAGGACGTTGTGACAGGTGGTGACAGGTGGTGAAGGACACACAGACTGAGGAATAAATGTTGATAAATGTTGTATTCCCGTGAAGCAGCCTTTGGGCAAAGCTGAACAAGGATGATATATGACACATTTCTCAGCGATTATTCCCTACATCATCTACGTACCGACAGTAATAGTGATAATAATAATGATGATGATAATTTAATATTGATAAAATTAATAATACTGTTATTATTTTCAATAATAACCCTCTGACGCACCAAAAGTTTAATAAGTTTCTCTTTCCACTGCGACATCCGTCTGGGGCTCCCTAAGGGCCCCGCGGAATGGCCTGACTGTGCGGTGATTTTTTTTTTATGTTATCAATATCACCCACGAGTATTCTTTTTTCCTGGCATTATTATATATCGTTGATTTTGCAAGAGATTATTCTGCCTTATGAAAGAAAACAATAACAAGAAATGCAAATAAAAAGCGGAGTTTACCGACTCCGAAAAAAACATTGAGTAAAGAGAAATAAGAAATACTTACGTTCACCATTTCGAGCTCGAAACTTCCTGCGTCGACTTTTTTATCGTTTATATGCCAATAATATAAGCGAAAGTGTGTCTGTCTGTCTGTCTGTCTGTCTGTCTGTCTGTCTGTGTGTGTGTGTGTGTGTGTGTGTGTGTGTGTGTGTGGTATAGGTTTGATGTAACCATTATTGGCTTGGGTCGTAGATAACAAACAATTACTTATACTTAAGATGTATATTAATAATTCCATATTAAAACGATGTCGGACACATTCCATTGGAGGTAGTAGTGGAGGCAACTGACGGACAAGCGAGCTATCTACCTCAGGGACCGTACCTCAGGGACCTGTACGAGCTCAGGGAGTTGCCTGTGGGATTTGACTGCTCCTACAAGTCCTGTCTTGTCGGCGTCCCCTACCTAAGGGACCTACCTCAGGGAATACACGTTGACAGGACTTTGGCCTCTGTTGACCTGTTCTCCAGCGACTCTGACCTCTATCATCGTCAACGGTCATCTCCTCTACGGCCATCCCTTTCGCCGTGGACATCAGAATCACCTCCGCTACGACACACCTCGGACGTGCCTGGTCCTTCGTTCCCACTAACAATCTCTGTCTAAGTTTCGTGTGTCTTGTTCATTGTGTCGCAAGCCTTACGCTATCCGAGCCATAACAAAGGCCGGAATATATATGTGTATTAGAAGAATAAGAAATAATAACCTGAAAGACTTTATTACAACTTTAACTGTTCCTGAACTAAGGTTACGTCTACTGAAATAATACATAAACGTTGTGACGCTACAGTGATACAAGGGGTTACATCTTGGCGGCAAGCGCCGAGATTCACCACACAAAACAAGCGTTACATTCCGCCCCCCGTGGCGCAATCACCTCATATGGCACATTTTTTCAATTTCATTTAATTTCATTTACATCACCCCCAAGGTGGGGGTTGATGGGTTGGGGGTGATGGGTGATGGGTGAGGGAATAGGTGGGGGTGATGGGTAATGGTAAATATAAGCGAAAGTGTGTCTGTCTGTCTGCCCTGTCTGTGTGTGTGTGTGTGTGTGTGTGTGTGTGTGTGCCCTGGTATAGGTTCCGCCCCCCGTGGCGCAATCACCTCATATGGCACATTTTTGGAACCGGGTTGACCAGGGGAAGGTTTTAAGCCCAATTACGAGATGATCCGATCACTTTTTTTTCACTAACAAAACGAAGGATAAGAGGTGACCTCATCGAAGTCTTTAAAATCTTCAATGGATTTACGAACGTAGTCCCAGAAAATCTTTTCACGCTAGACCGGTCAAGCTCAACTAGAAACAACGGATTTAAAATAAGCAGGAAACGGTTTGTAACGAACGAAGCAAAGTACTTCTTCACAAACCGTGCTGTAAACGTATGGAATGGGCTGCCCTCAGACGTAGTAAACTCAAATACAATAGAATCATTTAAAAATCGCCTCGATAAATATTTCATCCCAAATCCCCGGTTTGTCACTGTTTATCTCGGAATAATAAATTTATCTCGCGGGCCTCTGATACTTACTCTCATTGCGTGAAAGATTGCGAGTCGCGTCTACACAACCCCTCCCACACGTCTCAGACAGCCCCGAGAAAAACGGTCACTACTACAACTTTGACCTGTGACGGGCTGTGGTTCAGTAAGGGCCCTGTCAGTTAGTGACCACCATCGGGATTTATATACCAGGGGTCACTGCTGCAGGGGGCATTGAAGTGCACGGCGTCCTACTTGGAAAGTGCACAACCGCAGTGGATTGAACGGAGCTGGGGCCTGATTGACTGCTGCCTCCCAAGAAAGCGCCAGGCAAGGCTGCCGCACCACCCTTGAACTTCCACACTGAGCCTACACCAACACTACATTAGACCTCATAACACACACAGATAGCCCCGAGTTAACGGTTACCATTACTACTCTCGACCTGTGGCGGGTTGTGGACCAGTAAGGGTCCTGTCAGTTAGTGACCACCATCGGGATTTAAGGTACCAGGGGTCACTGCTGCAGGAGGCATTGAAGTGTACGGCGTCCTACATGGAAAGTACACAATCCGCAGTGGATTGAACGGAGCTGGGGCCTGATTGACTGCTGCCTCCCAAGAAAGCGCCAGGCAAGGCTGCCGCACCACCCTTGAACCTCCACACTGTGTTCACACCATTACAAAACACGCATAACATGACCAATCTATCAAGCACTAAACCTACCCCCACAAACTAGTAGTAGTTAGCCATAGATTACAGCTTTCAACTTTCCTCACAAATTCCATGCAGTTTTTCTATACTGCATGGTATCACTTCATTTCCGGCCAGCTTCGGCTGGAGGGATGGGTGGGTGGGGAGGAGCCTTCTACTTTCCTATCCTTTCTCTCTTATCATCTAGTTAGTGTAGTGTAGTTAAAGCAAACAGCCTTGTAAGGACCTATCGGTCTGTTGCTGTTTGTGTTTCCTTTGTAATCCTTTGTAATCCTTTGTAATCCTCCTCCTCCTCCTCCTCCTCCTCCTCCTCCTCCCCTCTTCCTCTCCTTCCTCCTCTTTTGGGAATTGCTCTGAATGTGAAAAATGTCAAAATATATGTCAGACTCGATTATGTTCGTTGATATGACATCCTCCTCTCCATCCTCTCTCTCTCTCTCTCTCTCTCTCTCTTCTCTCTCTCTCTCTCTCTCTCTCTCTCTCTCTCTCTCTCTCGCTCTCTCTTTCTCTCTCTCTCTCTCTCTCTCCCCTCTCTCTCTCTCTCTCTCTCTCTCTCTCTCTCTCTCTCTCTCTCTCTCTCTCTCTCTTCCTCTCTCTCTCTCTCTCTCTCTCTCTCTCTCTCTTTCTCTCTCTCTCTCTCTCTCTCTCTCTCTCTCTCTCTCTCTCTCTCTCTCTCTCTCTCTCTCTCTCTCTCTCTCTCTCTCTCTCTCTCTCTCTCTCTCTTTTTTTTATTTTATTTTATTTAAACAACTGACATCATGGTATACATGGGGCTACACATAGCAAAGAGGTTGGTGAAGGCAATGGATGGCAGAAGCTAAAGATGTCCCCTGTCCCGGGGACATCTATCCGAAAGCTATGCCTTATAGGATAAACTAAATATATAATGTTACAGGCTGAGGGTCACTGTCCGTCTCTCTCTCTCTCTCTCTCTCTCTCGCCCGTCAGGGTGGCAAGGTTGGTAGAGACGTGAGTTCGCAATGTGCAGCGTCCCTGTGCATTCGGTCAGCGGTTCGAGTCCGCCTAGTTCGTGCTGACGAGGCGGCGCTTTGTATAGTCAATAACCTTGTAGTTGGTACTTGCAAAGTGTCTAGATAGGATGAAAATCTTATCTTATCTTATCTCTTCTCTCTCTTTTTCTCTCTCCTCTCTCTCTCTCTCTCTCTCTCTACTCTCTCTTCTCCTCCTCTCTCTCTCTCTCTCTCTCAAGTGTTAGATCACATAATACTTTTTGATTTAAAGCGCTGAAATATATTTAACAATACAGTATTATATTATGAAAAGGCAATTATTTTCTCCCTTTGTCGTTGGACTGCTCATAGGCAATGGCATTTTCCACAGTTCAGAACCTCCAAGACGTGCCTCGCCTGGTGTTTAACAGAGCGGGAGGCCTATCGCTGTGCAATGTTCGGTATTAGATAAAGATTATTTTTATATTGATAAACAAGTTCTTTTATATAGAATACACGACTTTTTATCTCTCCCTCTCTCTCTCTCTGTGTTTCTTTCTCTCGTCTTCTCTCTCTCTCTCTCTCTCTCTCTCTCTCTCTCTCTCTCTCTCTCTCTCTCTCTCTCTCTCTCTCTCTCTCTCTCTCTCTCACATACATACACACACACACACACACACAACATGACAATTTTGTCGTATGTGTGTATTTTTGACATTTTATTTGAAGCATATTTTGGAAGTTGAAATCCCAGACATTTCAATAATTTTCTGAATTATTTCCAGACATAAATTTTGAACCGAAAAAGGAGGTCACGTTCTGGAAAACTCGACCTTATGGCAATGCGGTCATAAGTATATACACGGAGCAAAATATATCCGGCAAAAAAATATCCCCCAAAAAATATCCAGCAAAAAATTATCCAGCAAAAAATATCTAGCAAAAAAATATCCAGCAACAAAATTTTCCGCAAAAAAATATCCAGTAAAAAATATTCAGCAAAAAAATATCCATAAGGTAAAATGAAGAATTTTAAATCGCAAGGACCAGATGAAGTGTATCCCAGGGTATTAAAGGAATGCAAGGAGGTTGTTAGTGAGACGTTAGTGCACATTTTTAGGAAATCGGTTGCGATAGGCGATGTGCCATTATTGTGGAGGAAAGGAAATGTTGTTCCCATATTTAAGAAGGGAGACAGAGGACTAAAGTCAAATTATCGACCCGTAAGTCTAACGTCAGTGGTAGGTAAATTATTGGAATCTATTATTGCAACAAACATTAGAGAGCACTTAGATAAACATAGTTTGATCAATAATTCACAACATGGATTCACCAAGGGTAGGTCATGTCTCACCAATTTATTGAGTTCTTATAGAAAAGTTTATGAGACGGCAGATAATGATAAGGATTATGATATATTATACTTAGGCTTTAGTAAGGCATTTGACAAGGTACCACACGAGAGACTCTTAAATAAGGTTAAGGCTCATGGAATAGATGGGAAGGTTCTTCGTTGGATCAGAGCTTGGCTAAGTAATAGGCAACAAAGGGTTACAATTAATGGTTCTAAATCTGAATGGGGGCAGGTGACAAGTGGAGTTCCACAAGGGTCTGTTTTGGGTCCATTACTATTTTTTATTTACATCAACGACTTGGATAGTGGGATTAGCAGTGATATCAGCAAGTTTGCTGATGATACTAAGGTAGGTAGGATTATTGGATCACAATCTGATGTAAACATATTACAGGGAGACTTAGATAAACTTAATGAGTGGGCAGTCAGATGGCAGATGGAATTTAATATTGATAAGTGCAGCGTTATGAATGTTAGAAAAAACCCTGGTAATAGATACACCATACGCAATGTATCGCTGAAAAGATCAGAAGGTGAAAAAGATCTTGGAGTGAGGGTGAGCCCAGACCTCCGACTTAGGAAACAATGTATTGAGTCTAGAAATAGAGCTAATAGTGTTAGGATTCATGACCAGAAGTGTTAAAAGTAGAAGTGCGGAAGTTATTCTAAAGCTTTATCTGGCTTTAGTCAGGCCTCACCTAGACTATACGGTTCAGTTTTGGTCTCCATATTACAGGATGGATATAGCCTTGTTAGAAACAGTGCAGAGAAGGATGACTAAAATTATACAAGGGATGCGTAACTTTAGTTATGAGAGGAGATTGAAGTTATTAAAGTTACACTCACTCGAGAGACGCAGAGTAAGGGGCGATATGATAGAAGTTTTTAAGTGGATAAAGGGATTTAATAAAGGAGAGGTAGGAAAAGTTCATACGGCTTTTAACCAGGGTAGAACAAGAAGTAATGGATTCAAGCTGGAAGGGCGTAGATTTAGAAAGGAAATAGGGAAAAACTGGTTCACAAATAGGGTGGTGAATGAATGGAATGGACTCAGTAGACAGGTAGTTAGTGCGGAGTCATTAGGGAGCTTTAAAGAGGGGCTGGATAGGTTCATGGATGGGGATGAAAGGTGGATGTAGGTAGTGTTAGGTGACAGGAACTACCATGTGTAGGTCTCGTGGCCTCTTGTAGCTTCCTTATTTTCTTATATTTCTTATGTTCTTATATTCTTATTAAAAAACTATCCATAAAAAAAATATACAGCAAAAATATATCCATAAAAAAACCCCAGCAAAATAATATCCAGCAAAAGAATATCCAGCAAAAAATAGGTTCTTCATAATAAGTAGCTCGTGGAGGGTTCAGTACTTCCTCAAAGTGGTCCCTAAAATCTGCATCTAGCAAGTCGGTTACCAAGGTTAACCCCTGTGCTAGTGACTCTCATGGTTATCGGGGCGTGGTCAGAAGAGAGGTCACTACGATGCACCACAGAAAAAACATTAACAGAGTCTAATAGCTGGGGTGATACAATACACACATCTAACTCAGAGATCCATAAATCACGTTTGCGGTACGTTATGCATGTAAGAGAACAGTTGGAAAAGTATACCTAGTCCCTAAAAAGGATAGAAACATGGAAGTTCCTTTATGAAGAATAATAGGAATGAAGTAAGCTAACTGAAACTACCACTAACCCTAATCAATCCTGGGATGTTACTAATATATCTCGCGGGGCAATATCAAAACATACTCCTATTCTTTAAGAGAAAACAAATAAGTAGAGACGAAGTAATCAAGTTGGTCAGCTGATGCTAAGTATTTAATTTATCAAGTATATTAGTTTAGTAGTATTAGGTGGAGGAGGAGTAGGAAGAGGAGCATTCGGTAGATACGGGCAGGCAAATACACGTACAGAAATATCAACACCAAAACACTAAAATTTCCAGAGAGCGTTTCCGCCCCACACCAACGAACAACGAACAACGAACAACGGGATCCATTTCCCTTCCTAGTGAGGTCTCCGCAATGCCTTGAAACAAACCTACGAAACAACGCTTGAAAACACCGGTAATTAATAACGGCCGACTGGATCACACTTATTTTTCACAAAGGACTGGCCAAGGGCAAAAAAAAAAGTTACAAAAAGCCCGCTTTATGGAAAAACTTCAACATTTCTGAGTTCAATCGGATTTGTGGCCAACAGTTATTAAGTTACGAGATATTAAATTGCACACAATTGTAAATTAGCAATTGTAATTGCAATTAAATTGATACATAATAATTGATATTATAAGAGAAGAGAATTATCAACGGATTCAAACGAATATTGTTTCTTGTTTGACAAAAGTGTATTTATTCATGTACATATTTACCTTTTTCTTATTTTGACATTTGATTATTTATTCACTTATCATATCCTTAGGACTGCTCTGACATTATCTATCGCAAATAATCTCTGGAGCTCCAAGAAATCTTAAATGTGAGTCAGAGCTTAATGGCGGATATGGCGATATTTATTAATGATAATAAAGATATTTACGATGGTAAAGCAATAATGATTATATGAATAACAATAGCAATAATAATAACAATAATGCCAATGACTATAATGTTGAAAAAAATAGTCATAATAATACTAATGATAATAATAGTACAAAATATATATATTAATAAAGACTATACTAATGATAACAGTAGTAGTAACAACAATGCTATGAGGACGTTGTGACAGGTGGTGACAGGTGGTGAAGGACACACAGACTGAGGAATAAATGTTGATAAATGTTGTATTCCCGTGAAGCAGCCTTTGGGCAAAGCTGAACAAGGATGATATATGACACATTTCTCAGCGATTATTCCCTACATCATCTACGTACCGACAGTAATAGTGATAATAATAATGATGATGATAATTTAATATTGATAAAATTAATAATACTGTTATTATTTTCAATAATAACCCTCTGACGCACCAAAAGTTTAATAAGTTTCTCTTTCCACTGCGACATCCGTCTGGGGCTCCCTAAGGGGCCCCGCGGAATGGCCTGACTGTGCGGTGATTTTTTTTTTATGTTATCAATATCACCCACGAGTATTCTTTTTTCCTGGCATTATTATATATCGTTGATTTTGCAAGAGATTATTCTGCCTTATGAAAGAAAACAATAACAAGAAATGCAAATAAAAAGCGGAGTTTACCGACTCCGAAAAAAACATTGAGTAAAGAGAAATAAGAAATACTTACGTTCACCATTTCGAGCTCGAAACTTCCTGCGTCGACTTTTTTATCGTTTATATGCCAATAATATAAGCGAAAGTGTGTCTGTCTGTCTGTCTGTCTGTCTGTCTGTCTGTCTGTGTGTGTGTGTGTGTGTGTGTGTGTGTGTGTGTGTGTGTATAGGTTGATGTAACCATTATTGGCTTGGGTCGTAGATAACAAACAATTACTTATACTTAAGATGTATATTAATAATTCCATATTAAAACGATGTCGGACACATTCCATTGGAGGTAGTAGTGGAGGCAACTGACGGACAAGCGAGCTATCTACCTCAGGGACCGTACCTCAGGGACCTGTACGAGCTCAGGGAGTTGCCTGTGGGATTTGACTGCTCCTACAAGTCCTGTCTTGTCGGCGTCCCCTACCTAAGGGACCTACCTCAGGGAATACACGTTGACAGGACTTTGGCCTCTGTTGACCTGTTCTCCAGCGACTCTGACCTCTATCATCGTCAACGGTCATCTCCTCTACGGCCATCCCTTTCGCCGTGGACATCAGAATCACCTCCGCTACGACACACCTCGGACGTGCCTGGTCCTTCGTTCCCACTAACAATCTCTGTCTAAGTTTCGTGTGTCTTGTTCATTGTGTCGCAAGCCTTACGCTATCCGAGCCATAACAAAGGCCGGAATATATATGTGTATTAGAAGAATAAGAAATAATAACCTGAAAGACTTTATTACAACTTTAACTGTTCCTGAACTAAGGTTACGTCTACTGAAATAATACATAAACGTTGTGACGCTACAGTGATACAAGGGGTTACATCTTGGCGGCAAGCGCCGAGATTCACCACACAAAACAAGCGTTACATTCCGCCCCCCGTGGCGCAATCACCTCATATGGCACATTTTTTCAATTTCATTTAATTTCATTTACATCACCCCCCAAGGTGGGGGGTGATGGGTTGGGGGTGATGGGTGATGGGTGAGGGAATAGGTGGGGGGTGATGGGTAATGGTAAATATAAGCGAAAGTGTGTCTGTCTGTCTGTCTGTCTGTGTGTGTGTGTGTGTGTGTGTGTGTGTGTGTGTCTGGTATAGGTTCCGCCCCCCGTGGCGCAATCACCTCATATGGCACATTTTTGGAACCGGGTTGACCAGGGGAAGGTTTTAAGCCCAATTACGAGATGATCCGATCACTTTTTTTTTTTTTTAGCAGCCTATTAGCGATAATTGTGAAAAAAAAAGTGGGTTGCGAGAATTGAGGAAACCTTGATGTAGGGTGATGGGTAATGGGTGAGTGAATGGGTGGGGTGATGGGTAATGGGTGTGGGGTGATGGGTGAGTGAATGGGTGGGGGTGATGGGTTGGGGGTGATGGGTGATGGGTGAGGGAATAGGTGGGGGGTGATGGGTAATGGTAAATATAAGCGAAAGTGTGTCTGTCTGTCTGTCTGTCTGTCTGTGTGTGTGTGTGTGTGTGTGTGTGTGTGTGTGTGTGTGTGTGTGTCTGGTATAGGTTCCGCCCCCCGTGGCGCAATCACCTCATATGGCACATTTTTGGAACCGGGTTGACCAGGGGAAGGTTTTAAGCCCAATTATGAGATGATCCAATCACTTTTTTTTTTTTTTTTTAGCAGCCTATTAGCGATAATTGTGAAAAAAAAGTGGGTTGCGAGAATTGAGGAAACCTTGATGTAGGGTGATGGGTAATGGGTGAGTGAATGGGTGGGGTGATGGGTAATGGGTGTGGGGTGATGGGTGAGTGAATGGGTGGGGGGTGATGGGTTGGGGGTGATGGGTGATGGGTGAGGGAATAGGTGGGGGGTGATGGGTAATGGTAAATATAAGCGAAAGTGTGTCTGTCTGTCTGTCTGTCTGTGTGTGTGTGTGTGTGTGTGTGTGTGTGTATGTGTGTGTGTGTGTCTGGTATAGGTTCCGCCCCCCGTGGCGCAATCACCTCATATGGCACATTTTTGGAACCGGGTTGACCAGGGGAAGGTTTTAAGCCCAATTATGAGATGATCCGATCACTTTTTTTTTTTTTTGCAGCCTATTAGCGATAATTGTGAAAAAAAAAGTGGGTTGCGAGAATTGAGGAAACCTTGATGTAGGGTGATGGGTAATGGGTGAGTGAATGGGTGGGGTGATGGGTAATGGGTGTGGGGTGATGGGTGAGTGAATGGGTGGGGGGTGATGGGTTGGGGGTGATGGGTGATGGGTGAGGGAATAGGTGGGGGGTGATGGGTAATGGGTGAGTGAATGGGTGTGTGGTGATGGGTAATGGGTGAGTGAATGGGTGGGGGGTGATGGGTAATGGGTGAGTGAATGGGTGGGGGGTGATGGGTAATGGGTGAGTGAATGGGTGGGGGTAATACATACATTTCTACATCCATGATTTCAGGAAAGTTAGAAGGGGCTATATGGAGAGTCCGTGTTTGGTGGGCCGAAGGCCCACCAAACACAGGTGGTGGGCCGAAGGCCCACCACCAATAGCCCTCCGCAGGAGCTAGCCAAAAAGTCCGCCCGGAGGGCGGCTTTGCGGCTAGTATGCCAATAAAAGCGGATGTTTATGTGGATTCCAACGCTACCATTATAATTTTCATATGGCCGGTAGGTCTTGAGAAAATGGAGGAAAACTGAATGCGGTGGTGATGCGTGGTAAGCCGACAGGGGAGGCTGGCGGGGGTGGTAAGGATGTCATCACTGGAGCCACTTTTTCCCCGCTAGTGACACTATCTGCTGGAGTTTTATCACTTTTTCCATCATCACCTTCACTTTCATGAGAATCATCATCATCCTCTTTACAAATGAGTCTCAAAATCTCTTCACTTGATATTTTCTTAGCCATATTTTCTAATAGTAACAGTCACTGGTCCCTGCGAATATAAAACAAAATATTGTATCACGGCACGATCACTTTACATCGGAAGAAAGTATAAAATTCACCAATTTCGTCTGACAACTGTAATCCAGGCTTACCCGGCTCGAGACACGATTTAAAGGGACAACAGTCCGCGCTCACAGGCTGCCTGCTGAGAGTAAACTGGGACACGGGCCCTTATCATTTAAAATTCCTCGGCACGAGAGAGTTGACAATTAGTTTATTTTATAGGTCTAGCTTGGATCTTTGACGCAGAAAATTTTGACGCGATTATGATAAATACTTTATTTTTGGCGAATTTGTAAAAGTTTTTTGACGCGATTCGCGTCAAAAGCACAGATGTAGACGATTCCGTTTTGACGCAAATCGCGTCATGGTGCGTGAGAGGGATAATAATAATAATAATAATAATAAAGATAATAATAATAATGATAATAGCAATGAAAAGAATAATAGAATCGACTATAATTCAAAACACACCACACAAACACACAAACCACATACACTTACACACACACACACACACACACACACACACACACACACACACACACACACACACATATACATACATACACACACACACACTTTCTCCTTCCACTGGTTTGCAGTTCAACTCTCCTGCCGCTTCGTAATCTTCGTAATATTTTTTGCACTAGTGTCTCCAGTGTTCAATCTCCATTTTCACGTGTTTGTGAGTAAATATTCATATATACTACAACATAATTATATATACAACAAGTAAATACGTACATATAGTGCATGAGTCCACCATTAACCAGTAAAGCTAAGGTTCCCAGAGTAGGGTGCGACCCACTGACCACCAAGCCAGCCCCTCACACCGCCACGACTGTTGTTCACATGACACTATTAATCATTGTTTTGTTTACCTCACAACCATTATATTAGTTATTATTCACTCCAGATGGTCTCCACAAATAGGAAGAAAGCATATTTTAGTGCGAGTGAGGAATAGAAGTTTCGGGTAATATGTTCAAATATATCTTCCTTTCATTATTTAGTGGGCGCTCCATAGCTCAGTGGTAAAGTGTTGCTGTTTCTATGCAAAACACTTGGGTTCGAATCCCCCGCACTGCAATAAAAGTTATCTTTTACCGACCTCGGACCCCGCCACCTCCCCGTCCATGGATCAGCCTCTCTTTATTTTTGTTGAGCCCATAATTTGTACGAATATAAATTTTTTCACCTTTTATTTGTAAATAGTCAGTGTTTCTTTTTTAAATCAAAATTCAATTAAATTCAATTAAAGTGATATTTAACTTACTTTTGTCGCTTAAAATTAAGCTTAAATGTTTCTGTGTTGGTGTGCACAGGGTGGGTGTGGGGGAGCGCGCGTCACAGGCTGAGGGCGACAGGTAAACATAACACTTATAGTAACTCTAATACGCAACATGCAACTTTATTTATTTACATGTATGTGCATTCATTGCAAAATAATTGACAAATTAACCAATTAACGCATAATGAGTGAGAAAAAAATTATTCGCAGGAAGTAAAAGTTTCCAGAAAAGTGCTCCAGTCCTCTCTTCACACGCCTTTCAGTCTCATTTCACAACACATAGATGATTAAGAAAGCAAAAAACCGAGCATTCATAATCCTAGTTAGTGATCGCAGACAAATATTTATCACTCTTATGTTTTAATTACGTGAATATGTTTGTTGTTGTGTTGTCTGTACTTCCTCTAACAGCAGCCTTCCATGACCTGCCTCCACCTGCCTCGCCTCGCCCCCCGCCATAATAGCGACCACAACAACGGATTTTTTTTTTATAGTAAGACGAGCGGACAGCCAATAAAAACTAGATTTGGCTTCTGCCGTGCTTTCTAGCTCTTTATTTTACTCATCATGCCTCGCAGTAAGCGTAAAGAGCTTTTGAAGGCTCGAGAAAGAGCTCTAAACAGGTCAAAACTTGAGCTATTGAAGAACAACAGTGGTGGTGGTGGTGGTGGTGAAGGTTCATCAACCACCACACCTGTTGGTACAACCCCAACGCTGAACCTAGTCATCGGACAGGCTGTGAAGAGGCCAATAGAAATATGAAAATAACTATTACATCATGATAGAACAACAGAGGATGAGAGTGTGAGGTTAGTAGTCCTCAAGAAAAAAAAACTTGAAAACTTGTTGAAATGTATAGGCAAGTGTGATGATTGTGATGGTAAACTCACTCTGCACACAAGATACGATAATTGTTATGTGTTTTTGGTAGTGCAACGCAGTGAGTGTGAGAAGATTACTCATGAAGATGTGTCTGAACATGTCTCTGATGAAATGATGACGAAGAAAGATGCAACACACACCGATGATACCCTGGTATTATATTCATATGTAAGTATTTCAGATACATACCTATAGTTATAGAACTGTAAAATTCTTTCCTCTCAAAGAGAAGAAAGAAGGGGACCAGGAAGCAATAATTTGGGTTAAAAATATCTGTAAATAACTGAAAGAATCATATTAAAGTAACTCCAAAACTTTAGCCGGCGTTTCTGTAAAAAGTATTTTCTTTTACTTCAAAGCAATAAAACTCATTTAGTTTCCATAATAAATGAATTATGTAAAAAGCATTTTGATCACAAATTACTACTCTAAAAATCTATTCAAACAAAATTCTTATTCGGGATATAGTAAGTTATCTGTAGTCCATTTTATCTTATCGACTTAAAACCTTTAGCCTTTTCAAAAACATGCTTATAACGTCAGACATGAAATATTTAAGTTAAATCTGACTAAACATAGATTTGCATACATAAAAAATATTAAACTCATCAACATTCTTCAAATTTGAAACATTAGTATCAGAGATGCTTATTCGATTAAATATACACCCAAAAATTACACTATTTATTTTTTTATGGAATTTCAGATATTGGCTGATACACTTTTTATACATTGCTAAAACTGTGAAGAAGATTCCCTGAAAGTTGTGTTGAAATCCATCGACAAATAAGGGACCCCCCGGAGTCTCCCCTTCATAGTACATTAATTGTGACTATATTATAACGTTATGCATTATTGACGCCAAACCTACGAGCATCACAGCATAATAGAATATTCCAGGACAGGAGGAGAAGGAATACATAGGAATACAGAGGAAGAACAGACACCAGGAGACCTATTGATCTATATTGAGGGTATCTGCTGAACTACATACTACTATCAAACTACATGTAAGATAACAGTTGGAAAAGTATACCTTGTCCCTAAAGAGAATAGAAACATGGAAATTCCTTTATGATGAATAAGAGGAATGAAGTATGCTAACTGAAACTACCACTAACCCTAATAATCCTGGGATGTTAATAATATAATTCGCTGGGCAATATCAAAACATACTCCTATACTTTAAGAAAAAAAAATTACGTAGAGCCGAAGTAATCCAGTTGGGCAGCTGATGCTAAGTATTTATCAAGTTTAGTAGTTTAGTAGTATTAAGAAGAGGAGGAGGAGAAGCATGAAAATTGCACTGTCCTGCACTGCCAAGGGGTGGAAGGAATATATGTGAGTGACTGGTGGATGACTTGTACATATGTTTCTGAGTTGTCTTTCTACTACTGTTTCCTATTTCTTAAATTTTGGGTCTTCTGGAATGGCCATTTAACATGAGTGGGAGGAAATATTTAGGATGATTGATTTTCTGTATATTATATATATATATATATATATATATATATATATATATATATAATATATATATATATATATATATATATATATATATATATATATATATATATTGTTGTTGCTTCATTTTTGCGTAAAAAATAGAAATTACTTTCTTGTAGTGGATCCCCATCCCATTGTTTATGAGCTTGTAGGATAGGTGAGGGAAGACTGACATGCTGTGGGTGATGACTGGGGCTTCCCTGTCGTCTTTCTTCTCCAGCTTGATGGTGATGAGAAAGACATGTCCTTGTGAGGCACTTTGTGGGCGACAAAGCCCTCCGGCAAACTCTCGCTGGCCAGTTTCTCCCAACACTCATCAAACGAATAGACCGACAACAATAGAACACCTTTAACAAAAAATTATGGCATGAATGTTTTAATGTGCCGTGTATGAAATGTCTTTTTATATGTTTTTCTTTTGAAATGTGGACGAATCACCTTGTCCTGTTCTCGGAAGGCCTTGCTTAAATTCTCCATTTTCTTTCCGTCGACCTGGCGGCGGGCTAAGAACCCAGTCTTCTCGGTCCTGGGATTCACCTTGACAAGCTGTAGGTAACTACATTTTAAAGATATCAGTCTAAATGTGTTAACGAGTCATTATGCTGTGGATCAGAATTTATGATTTTACGCACAAATTTCATGACTAATTTTAAGACTTATTACCTGGGGTAGTCCTTGAAGACACTGGGAACAGCGTACGGTGGCCTTCAAGGTGATGCGCTTCCTTTTAGGTCCGTGGAGGGTGTTGACAGTGGTGTTTAACTCTTCGGGCTGGAAGTGGAGCTCGCACACACACTGTTAGAAATGAAGGGTTTATAAAAGGTTTAGCAGAGTCGATGGGGTTTAGTTATAAGGTTTAGATGAGGCAAAGGCATAAGAAAGGTTTACTGTGAAAAATAGGGTGTAGAAAAGGTTTAGCGTTATTTCTAAGCTCCCACGATATGGGGGTTAAGAAATGAAAGGTTTAACAAAGGTTTACTTTAGAAAAAATGAGAAGGGTTTATTATACATATGGAAAACACAATTGTTTACAGCATCTAGATTACGTTTCTAGTCTTTGTGATTTATTGATAATCATATTTTCAATGTAAAATGATGCAGAAGAATTCATGATAGTACTTCATCATGGTACAATTCATGTGTTCTAGTGAACGGTATTATCTACGATTACGACACCTGCCAACTGTAATCATTGCCAGATGTTACTTTGCTTGAAATAGCAACAGAAGCTTCAAGAATTCATTACTGATCAAGATCAAATGAATATTATCACAGCTACAATTTGTTGTGGTATTGTATCTGTTATGGTGTTCTATACGACCAATCTGTCATGTGTAAATATATAATAGTAGTAGATTTCCTACGCGTTTATATATATTTTTTCTGGATCAGACGCGATGATTTGTTTTCACTATTTCTTCATGTTGAAATTATTTCATTATTTCATATATTTAATTATTTTATAATAAAATATGTAATAAAATAATGTAAATAATTTATAAATATAACTAGTTTACTTAATGGGTTTTACTATAAAGTACAG
>JACEEZ010025745.1:0-12850 GCA_016584305.1 Chionoecetes opilio | reverse complement strand
AACTTGATCAGTTTAATTATGGTGCCTCATAAAAAACGTATTATCATCTCATAATATAATATATAATCCATGATAAGTCATTCGTTGCCATCATCAAGTCCTCAAGTTTGCCCAGTAACCACCCCGGCGGGCCGACGTAGGCCGTAAGCGGCGAACGGGGCCGCCGGCGGCAAATTTACCTCCGTCAGCCCTCCGGAGGCCCGCTGGTGTTTTTTCAGACGGGATAATTACTATTTGAAAATTAATGTACAGAATTTCAAGAATTGAATATTTCTATGTGTAAACATTTTGAAACAACATTTTATATGATTATCTTGTTTGTAGTATTACATCAGTAGTGAAAAGCAGTGGAAACTTGACGTCAATCCTCCGGGCGCTGGTACGTATATGTGTGAGTGGGAAATATTCATTTCATAATATATATTAACTCAGTATATTCATAGTATCTCAATATCGGTACCATCACTATTATAGCCTGTTAAAGCTATTAAAAATTGTCATAAAAGTTTAAAAAAGTTTATAGAAATTATCATATATCAGTTTATTTCAAATATTTCCAGCTTTATCAGGAACACCCAGAGATACATGAAATAAAATGAATACGTACATGGGAAGGAGTTTTGCATGGAAAAAGGTTATCAGTTAGTCTGTGTGTGTAGCTACAGTCTATTCACTTAAGCTGGATTTTTGGGGAGCTGCTCGCTGCCTAGACGATTTTGAAAGGGGACGTCGCTGATTGGCTGATAACTCGGGCTGGGTGGCGATGGTGGTGGTACTTGCCTGGGCCTCAACCCAAAACCCTTGCCTTCCTTAGAAAAAATTCATATTTCTTGGCTTTACTCATCTCTTACACAAGATAGGCCTATTTTGTTTGCATCAGTAAATCAGGCAGTGATTGTTCAATAACAACACGCCATTCAAAAACTCATAGGGTAAAAAATAAGTCATGACTGACTATCACAAGAGTAGGCGGACTTTTAGGTTTTCAGTGCATTGAAATGTTGTACCCCTACCCGTATTTACCAAACTACCAGATGATATTTATGAAAGCTGAGCCTACCACCGTGTTCATAAAACATTGTTGCATATCATGAGCATAAAAAAATTACACTAAAACTACACTAATATTAAAATAATTGAAGGAAAGTAAAAGAGTGTATAACATTCTTTCTTGCTTATTTTGCTTCAACTCGCTGTAACTCCCTAAATTTTTGGGCGCATTCAATTTTCAAGAACTGTTTCAAAATCCTTATACGGTTCCGCTTCCTGTGGTATGTAGCACGTACCATAAGGAAAGAGTAGGTGGTCAAAAGGGCTAAGAAAGTTAAACTACTACTGCAAACTGGCACCGTGACGGGTGAGCATTTTCTCCTATTGTAGCGACAAATAATCACTCCTTTTAATCTTCATGTTTCCGTTTCTCTACCAGTTTACAGAGAACCAGAGTAGCACGGGGACTACTCTATTTATAATCTTCAATCATTGTTATGATATTTATCAGGTGTTTTTCATTGTTTATCAGCTTATCAATATATATCAATTCTGTACAACGTAATCAGCATTAACACCAAGGAGTATCCTTGGTGTAAAATCGCATGTCTTGGCGAAGTTTGCATAACACCCTTTAAAACAATTATTTATGAGAAATGAAATTTGTATATATACTCCAGAATTTGTGAAAAAAAAATAAACCTGACGGGACAAATGAGTACCTTCTTTCCGTTAAACCAAAGCATGACCTCCACCTTAGTTAAAAATTTGGTCCCCCAATGTAGAAATTTGTTTTCTAGGTGGCAAAAACGGGTCTGTCCATCTGGGATGAATAAAATTTCTGCCTTGCTGGAACAAGAGCCCCCCTCTCCTAGTCGGGGGACCTGCATCTTGGGAAAACATTCGTCCCTTTGCTCCCGCTTTTATATTCCTAGCCCCACTTCACTGGTGTTTGCTGGGTTAACGGGATGGGGAAATTACACTTTTACGTGTACGCCCCCTATAAGGTTTCCCACCCACACCCCGGCACCTTCTGTGCCTTCCTCAGGGCATTTTTGCCCTCAACGCCTTACTGCTCCTCAGCGCCTATGCGCATTCACGCCCCACTACCCCCCCAGGCGCCCCTGCTCCTTACGGCCTTATGCGCATTTAGCGCGGCCCTCTTCCCCCGAGCCTCCTGCGGCTTAATCGCATTTAGCGGGGCCGCTGCCTTTCCTCCAGAGGGCTCACCGCGTCCTCAGCGGCCTTATGCGTGTTTACGCGGGCCCTTTTTTCCTCTTACCCTCAGGGGCTTTCCCTCAACGCGCCACTTCACCCTCTGACCCTCCTTGCCCCTCCACAACCTCACGCGCATTCTGCGCACCCCCCAAGTTTAAGGGGTGATTCCCTCTAGGGGCCGCCACTCGCCGCCCTATGGATTACTCAAAAACCCCTGTGGATTACTCCCCCCCTCACTCCCAGTGTTAACGTGATTCCTCTACGGCCGCCACTCGCCCCCCTATGGATTACCCAACAAGCCTGGGGATTACTAAACCCTCAACTCCACAGTGTTAACGTGATTCACTCCCGGCCCGCCGCTCGCCGCCCTAGGGTTACTCACCACCCTGTGGATTCTCCCGCCCTATGGTTTCTCACCGCCCTGTGGATTACTCACCCGCCCGCGGATTACTAAACCCTAAACTCCACAGTTTTTAAGGGTGATCACTCTACGGCCCCCACCCCGCCGCCCTTGGATTACCAACAACCCTGTGGATTACTAAACCCCTCATCCAAGTTTTTACGTGATTCACTCTCGGCCGCCATCGCCGCCTAGGATTACCCCCAACAAGCCCTGGATTATCAACCCTAAACTCCATGTTACGTATTCACTCTACGGCCGCCACTCCCCGCCCTATGGATTACTCAACAAGCCCTGTGGATTCTCCCCCCTCAACTCCACAGTGTTACGTGACTCACTCCAGGGGCCGCCCTCGCCGCCCTTTGGTTTACTCACCCCCCTTGGGGGATTATCATCGCCCTGTGGATTACCAGCCCTGGGGTTTACTCTCACCAGGCTCAACCTGCCATGTGGAAACCTCCCACGCCCGCAACACTGCCGGGGGCACCACTCCCAGGCTAAACACTGCCCGCCCGCAACACAAGCCGGCGGCCCCACAGCCAGGGGCCAACCCTGCCACGCCCGCAACACAACCCGGGCGGCACCACAGCCTGGCGAAACCCCTGCCCGCCCCCAACACAACCGCGGAAACCACTGCCATGGCGCAACCCTCCCCACGCCCGCCCCCAAACCGGGCGGCCCACTCCCTGGCGCAACCCTGCCACGGCCCGCAAACAAGCCGGGCGGCACACTCCTGGCGAAACCCTGCCACCCCCACACAAGCCGCGGCCCACACCCCCCTGGCGCAACACTGCCACGCCCGAAACAAAAGCCGGCGGCCCACGCCATCGCAACACTGCCACGCCCGCAACACAAGCCGGGGAAAACCACTGCCATGGGGGTCCCCTGCCTCGCCCCGACTTACTGCCGGCGGAAACCAGCCAGGGGCCAACACTGCCACGCCCGAAACAAAACCGGCGGCACCACAGCCATGGCGCAACCTGCCACTCCCGAAACCTCCCGGGGCGGCACCACTGCCATGGCGTCCACTGCCTCCCCCCGCGACTTACTGCCGGCGGCACCAATCCCATCGGTAACCTCCCACCCCCCAAACCAAGCCGGCGGCACCACTGCCATGGCGTAAACCCCGGGGCTGCCCCGCATTTAAATGCCGGCGGCCCACTGCCAGGGCGGTAACACTCCCGCCCGCAACACTGCCGGCGGCACCACTGCCTGGCGTCAACACTCCTCGCCCCGCGACTTACGCGGCGGAAAACCCTCCCATGGCGGTAACACTCCACCCGAAACACTGCCGGCGGACCCTGCCTGGCGTAAACACTCCTCGCCCCACTTACTGCCGGCGGCACCACTCCCATGGGGTAACACTGCCACGCCCCCAACACTGCCGCGCACCCTGCCTGGCGCAACACTGCCACCCCCGCACAAAAGCCGGCGGACCACTCCCAACCAGCAAGGGGTCCCAAGCCCCCACACATCGGCAACAAACCCAGCAGCCCCTTTCCCCCCAACCAACGTCTCGTTCCTCCTCCCCCGTCACTAGGGGGGGGTACTGTAGGGCTAAATAAGTCCTCCCTTTTAAACTTCTGTTTCCGTTTTCTCTACCAGTTTAAAACAAGAACCGAGTAGCCGGAGACTACTCTATTTAAATCTTCAAAACTTTTTTGATATTTATCAGGGGTTTTCATTTTTTATCATTTTTTCAAATATATCAATTCTTACAAATTAATCAGCGTCACACCAAAGGAGTATCCTTGGTGTAACTCGCATGTCTTGGGGAGAGTTTGCATAACCTTGGAAAACAAATTTTTTATGAAAATAAAATTTTTTATAACCCAGAATTTGTGAAAAAAATAACCTGAACTGGGCAAAAAGTATCCTTCATTCCATTAAACCAAAATATGAACACTCCACCTTTGTTACACTATACAGGATAATTTTTCTTGGGGGAAACTTTTAGAGGTCCACCCGTCACGGCCCAGTTTGAACAGTTTTTAAATTTCTTAGCCCTTTTGACCCCCTACTCTTTTCCCTTTTTGGGACGTGCTACATACCACAGGTAGCGGAACGTATAAGGATTTTGAACATTCTTTAAAATTGAATGCGACCAAAAATTTTTGGAGTTTTGCGATTGAAGCAAAATAACAAAAAAAAATGTTATACCCCCTTTTCTTTCCTTCAAATTATCTTAATTTATGTATCTTGTGTAAAATTTTTTTATGCCATATATGACCTGTATTTTTGAACACATGGTAGGGCTCAGCTTTTTTTAAATTCATCTGGTACTTGGTAATATCGGGGAGGGTCAAAATTTCAATGCACTGAAAACCTAAAATCCGCCACTTTGTGATGTCATCGACTTTTTTTTTTCCCTATTGGTTATAATGGGGTGTTGTTTTTTGAACAAACACTGCCCATTCACTGATCAAACAAAATAGCCCATCTGTGTAAAAGGTGATAAACCAAGAAAAATGAATATTTTTCTGAGGCAAACGCGGGTTTTGGGTTGAGGGGGGCAAGTACCCCCATCTCGCCACCCAGCCCGGTCTATCGCCAAACACGACGTCCTTACAACTCGGGTAGGCATCGACCAACATTAAATTTTTTTAAATACATTATTTTTGTTTTATGGAAAATTTTGGTAATTTTGGAAAGTCAAATATTTTTGCGATCGCGAAATCCAAATGGCCGCCATAACGATCCCCATGGGACATTATTGCCATCTTAACTTGATTTTTGTTTTCTAACATATTAGTATCTAAAAAAATAGGTCGCATTAATTCCATGGGGGCACGTGGTTTCCACTGACTACTAAACAAAAATGTGGTGGCTATTAAAATTTTACTAAACTGCACATGATTTTTTTTTTTCTCTCTCTCTTTTCTCCTCTTTTCCCCCCTCTTCCCCTCTTCCTCCCTCTCTCTCTCTCTGTCCCCTCTTTCATAAATTTCAGAGACACTTCGAAACAATTGAAGAAAAGTTAATTACTAAAGTGATTGTGATCGTAATTATTTCAACAATCAAGTTATACATATATCTGGCACGTTTACTGTTATCAAATAGAACCTTAAAGCTCACGATATACACAAGTTAAGCAGTCACAGTACAATAATCAAGGAGAAACCTGTGAAATGAAACTTAAGGGTCGAGGCCTTGCGATCGTTTGGTACTTGCCTCGTGAACTTCACGGGAGGCAGGAGCGGCTTGGCAGTTTGTGGCAGTGTTGGCGGCGCCGGTGCCCCAGGACGAGTGGTCTTTCCGTTTACCTGTGTTTGTTTGTTCTGTAACGCTTTATAGGGTTCGCGTATCCAGCTATAGTGTTACCGTTTGTGTTGTTGGGGTGTTAAAGGGACCATGGCTGCATGCAAGCTTCGGGCAGGCGGGTGAAAGCAGGAAAACAGGCCGGAAGTGAGGTGCAGGAGGCCCATTGAGCTGTTTTGTTGCCGTGAGTAGCCACCATCTTGTGTGTCATCATGTTTTTTCTTATGATAATTCTTTCATTCATCGTGTGGGGTAGGACTGAGTGAGGCTATTTATATGTTTGTTCATGGCATTTCGTACGTTAATGGAGAACCACGATATGGGTGAAAGAAAGGCTATGAGGTTCTGAGCGAGTGACTTTCTTGATCCCATAACCCCTCCTCTCTCTCGTTTCTTGAGGCTTATCCCCCCCCTTAATACTCCGCCTCATTTCCTCTTCCCCTTCCCTCCTCGATGAGGCGTCTCTTACTTACTGTTTGAGATATTTAGGCGGTACAAACGAATAAAAAACCCATCTATAAATATGACCCCCGTAAATAGGAATCAATCATCATTTTGGGGGGATACGCCGGGGGGCGCGTCGCCTTTGCCCACCCTACGACGCCACTCCCGGAGGTCACCACGCGCGAGTTCCCATGCAGGCTCCTTTCCCATACCAAGCGCTCTCGACAAGAAAAATCAACTTGCCTCAGCCACGAGCCTTGTGGGCGCCCCCTTGGCCTCCTCCACCCGGATTGTCTCTTACAGATACAACCCGATGGGAAGGATCGGTTTTCAGGTAGCGTGCCACATGCCCTATAGCCGAAGTTGGCGCTGACGGACTATGCAGGTATAGGCCTCGATTCAGTCTCACGGTGCAATCGCTGATTTGACACGTATCATCCCAGCGATACCCCATGATTCTGCGAAGACACTTATTACCAAAGGCATTGATTCGTCTCTTCAAGTCACTATTTAGTGTCCATGTCTCACAACCATAGGGTAAGACAGGGATCACAAGCGACTTGAAGATCCGGATCCTTGTCCTCCTGCACAGGTACCGACAACGCCAAATACTCCCGCTGAGCGAGTCTATAACACCGTGGGCTATCCCAATCCGCCGTAAGACTTCTTGACGTGAACCCGCCGCCCATTATGGACTGCGCTACCAAGGTATGTAAAACTTTCCAAGATCTCAATGTCCTCGCCACACGCATGAACAACTGTACTGCTTCATCTAGTAAGTCTCCAAACACCTGGACCTTGGTCTTGAGCCAGGAGACCTAAGTCCCAAAGGCTTTGCCTCCTCGTGCAGCGCCTTGAGAGCCATCACCAGGCCCTCCAGCGACTCAGAAAAGATTACTGCATCATCGGCAAAAACAGGATCTGTTTTGGGTTTGGGGCCGACGGATGCTCCACAATCACTTTGATCTACACCCTGTCCAATCCCCAGTCCTACAAGCGTTGGAAAAGTGATGGGGCAAGGACGCACCTTGCCTCACTCCTGTATCACAGGAAAGAAGCTGGATACACCTGCCGCACACTTCACAGCACTCTCAGTCCCAGAATGGAGACCAGTTATCAACCAATAGTCCTTGCAGGAATCCCTCGAAGTCGCAGAAGATCCCAGAGTGACTCACGATCACTGATCAAACGCCTTCTTGAGATCAACATAGGGTGCAAGCATCCCCTGTCGAAACCACGTCGGCGTTCCCCCAGGACACGAAGTGCTAGGATACGGTCCGTTTTTTGACTTACCAGGCGTGAACCCAGACTGCTGAGGTCTCGATGCTTCACCAGATGACTGCGAATTCGTGTCAGCAATAGATGGGCAAGCACCTTGCCTGTTTCCTGGGCAGTGTAATACCGCGGTAATTGTTGCAGTCCTGACGGTTTCCCCCTTTCCCCTTTTCCCGATAAAGGGCGGCCAGCCCTTTTTTCCAGTCAGAGGAATGGTACCTGATTGCCATACGGCAGTCCCGGACAGCATGCAAACCCCTGGATCATGGCCTCACCCCCAGCTTTGAGGAGCTCCGCACTGATATTACAAACACCCGCTTTCCTTTCCCCCCTCAACTTTGCTATAGCCTCTCTGACTTCGTCAAAAGAGGGTGCGGTTTCGTCAATGGAGGATCGGCATCCACTGCCTGTAACCCAGTGGTGAGAAGCTGCTCAGTTGAGGGTCCACCGTGAACAACTGCCCAAGTACTCAGCCCAACGAGCCATCTGCCCATCAATGTCCGACACGAGGCGCCCATCTGCTGTTCGAATAGCACTCGCCCGAGAAGGAGACTTGGAACGGAGCTTCTTCAGGGCTCGGTAGGCGGGTCGGAGTCTTAGCGGTTCAAATGACCCCCGACATCCTCAACGAAACTCCTGACATACCTCTCCTTGTCTCTCCCGGAGGGTTTTAGTCCGGGGGTGACCGAGCCCTTTGCTGGTCTTGGTTCCCAGCTAGCCTGGCAGCGCGACTCTCCTCGATTTTCTCCAGCGTCTCCGTCGAGACAAAACCACGCCTTGACCTCGGTGCTCCCCAATACACTCCTTGGCAGCCTGTAGATTTCACTCTACCTATGCTTGGGTCACGTCCCCCCCTCAGGCCCCCACATTTTTCGCTACTGTTTCACGCGTCGACTCATTCACTTTTAGGTTTTTCTCTCTCTATTAATACACAAAATAAAAGGATAATTGACTGCCTAGGTATAGTTAATATCTAGACATTCTTTACTGACTATATATATCATAGAATAACATTCCTATCGCCGCATTATTTAAGGAAGTACCACGGTCTTGTTTTGTCACCGCATAAATATCCAGGTGTCCTTCAAAGTGGTTGCTAACATAACCAGTCATAGGATGGGAGTCATCATGGCACCATATACCTGTATGCCACATTATGACCATGGTCATATATCCATGTGGGCATGACAAAAAAAGTCTTACCTTCAAGGGCATAACATTAAATTCAAGAGAGGTGACCAGTCTTGTGTATTCTTGGCGATTTAATTCTAGCTACTTTTTTTTTTCTTCACATTTTCCGTGTACCGCCCTACCTGCACGTGGCACCTTACCTGAGTGTACTTTTTTGTTATTGCCTTTACAAGAAAGATATGATGATTGTCAAATGGTCCACATTCTTTCATGTGATTATCAAGACAAGTTTTAATTATAGGCTTCCACTAATTGGCTTCCAACACTGTACAACACAGCCTTCAAGTGAACCTCCAGCCTATTATCCGAGCCTTAGAAGTCACTGCCTACAGGCCCGCTATAGGTTCAAATGTAGAAAAGAATATAATGTGACGAGAACTCACAATAGGCAAAACTCACACGAACGCAATAACTGCTTTAGTTTTTTTTACCAAAACCCCGCTATATAAGCAACAATTTTATGTGACATAATGAAAACTGTGATCACTATACTATATATGGCAGTATTATTAACTTGCGGAAACCAAACTATAACACTTTTATGTATATGATAATAGCTGGGTTTTAGGTTACTTTTAGGTTTGTTAGGAAAGATTTACGTTATGTTTTGGGTTAAGTTAGGCTTAGGATAGGTTTGGATTAGGTTTTGTAGTGTTTTTTTAGGTTAAAAACGAATCTGATGGTGCGCGATTGCGGGTGCGATCGCGGTGCTGGCTGCCACGATTGATTGGCTGTCGCCTTATCCTTTACCAATTTTTGAAACTCGGCACTGCTGCATAGCACAAGGAAGCTGTATTAGATAAGCTGGCTTTAGCAAGCAAACCCATATCATCCGGATAAAAACTCATATCAGTAAGCCAGCTCAGGCGAGCTACTTCCCGGAGTTTCTTCGTACCGTGATTCAAGTCCTTTCTGTATATTATAAAATTTCATTACAAAACCTAAACCCATGTAAAGTTACAGAATTCCTACGATCCCTCTGTGTACATCCATAAGCCGAACAAGCAGGCATTATCGTGGAATAATGCGTAAAATTTGTGCATCACCCACAATCACCTGGGTATGTTTTGAGTCAATTCAGAGCGCGCTGGCTTCAAGTTAGAGGAAACTGCTGCCTCCTCCTATATAGCCATTTATCCTCCTTGGTCCCAGCACGGGGCCGACTTTTTTTCCCTAAAATTGTTGAGGCACAGACCCACCCCGAGTGTATAGAGCATGCACCACACAGTCGGGGCCCCCCTCGCGCCCCTTCCGACTCCACGACCAGACGATGAATGTCGGGGCTTGACGCCACCCACATGACGACCGGTGCCGACCACTGCATGACTCAGCAAGTCGTGACTGGTCGCCCGTCGAGTCATGAAGATGTGAACGTGTCATGGGAACGGGAAGAAGCGAGGGATTCGTCTACTCTAAATACTGATAGATTTTATTGTTGTTGAAAGAGAGAGAGAGAGAGAGAGAGGGGAGAGAGAGAGAGAAGGAGAGAGAAGAGAGAGAGAGAGAGAGAGAGAGAGAGAGAGAAGAGAGGAGAGAGAGAGAGAGAGAGAAAACGCTGATACAATCTTAAAACAATACAGAATTTATTAAATTTCACAAATGTCTCGTATTCGTCGCTTTTTTCTTTTAACATTTAATCATAGCAATAAAAAAGGTGACTTGATGCCAGAAACCATCCTATCTTCCAGGGCGGCCACATATGGTGTGTGTGCGTATCGTGCTTGTCGTCTTGGGTCGCGGGGGGAGTGGCATACCTGCCGTGTTCCTGTTCATTACCTTGTAAACTCTGGTCTGGGGATATTGAAACTGGTACAACGTTTTTCCCGGCCTATTGGCGTATATGTAAAGCTTACTGATTGCAGAACCCCAGCGTACATGCATTTTTAGGGTTCACAAAAACCCACCACACACACCCCAACACACACAACCACCACCCCCCCCACCCCCCCCCACCCACCCACCCCCACCCACCCACCCACCCAACCACCCACCCACCCACCAACCCCCCACCACCCACCCACCCACCCACACACACACACACCCCACAACCGTCCGTGTGGCTCAGATGGTTAGGGCACCCGGCATCATTCTGTGGTCCGCGTTCGATCCCCGACCCCGCTCATTCCGGGGATTTTTCCACAATGTGAAATTCGGCCGGTACTGTTTCTCTTGAGGAAGGGGAAAGGGTGTGTGTGGTGTGTGAGGTCCCAGCTTGCCCAAAGATCGGGAAAAATGAGCTCCAAGCTCGCACTGAGAGGGTGAACTAGCGTCGCGAGCCACTCGCGTGGACAAGATCATGGTTGAATAACACACACACACACACACACACACACCCCACACACAACCACACCACACACACACACACACACACCACACACACACACACACAACACACACACCCCACACACACACACACACACACACACACACACACACAACACACACCCCACACACACACACACACACACACACACACACACACACACACAACCCAAACAGGGATAACGTATAGGCCACACACAACACACCACACACACACACACACACACACACATACACACACACACCACCCCACACACACACACACACACACACACACACACACACACACACACACAAAAGACGAGATTGGGTCAAACTAGGGTCGCTGTATAAGGTAATGTAATATAGGTACCCTAGTCAACGTATAGGAAAACATACAAACACACACACATGCACACAAAAAACACACACACACACACACACACGCACATACACACAAAAACACACACGCACATACACACCCACACACAGAGGTTGATTAGCCTCACGCCAAGAGAAAAGTCAGTAAAGGTGGTAATACTCCGTGCGGCGCGTTGATGACATGTTGATCTCCTTTCCTTGGCTTCTGAGCTCTGTGGCGGGTTGTTCACCTCACCTCTTCCCCTCAGAGACACACACTCACCACGGCTTGATAAATCCACTCATGGCATTGCATTAAATACTCGTCTGGTGATCAGTTTTTGTTTGATAGCAGAGATGTTGGCTTGCCATGATAGGAACTGGAACTCTAGAAAACAAGTTGGTGCTACTATAGCGGGGCGGTCTACATCGGGTCCGGCAGTCTAACGCTCCCCTAACTGCGGTCTACAAAGATCCGCCTGACCTGACCTGACCTGACTACCCCATAGCTTTAATGTGCATTCTAACAAGTCCACACCTGACCTGAGATCTCAGGTCATTACCTGACCTGAGTACCGGGACCCTACTCCAACCTTATAAATAGGAATCAACGAAGTAATGTCTTGGTATCCTCCTAAAATTCAAACCAAAAACATCAGTCCCGACACACTTACCCCTCTACAATGCTGTTGAAAAAATTCTACAGAATGTCCATCTTGACAGAAGAAACAGCGGTTAAATTTTTTTCGTGAAAGCCAAACTTCTGGACACCTACAAGAAACAGAGCCTTGTCATCGATGTGGTAGTGTTTTGTAAGAAAAAAAGAAGTGACAGGGGCGGGGGAAAATCGCCTGTGCTTAAAAAACTACTTACTAAAGTTTTGTTTTTTTTTTATAATTCTCTACTGTATAACAGACAATATCATATGGCATTAGTAAATTGCAGCCCGAAGTTTTAAGAGTGTAGTGTAAATAGTGAGTAAAAAATGTAAATTACACGCTATAGTGTAAAAAGTCCGGTAGAAACCCCACGCTATAGTGCAAATGTCCCGGTAGACCGCACGCTACAGTAGCACCAACAAGTTCTGCTATCGTGCGTGGCCGACCTAGTATTCTACTATTTTAGTAACATGTCCAACAAAAGCAATTATCACACTCATTACACGTAATCTTACCTATATCCTTTTTCTGTAAAAATTTCCCGATAACCTTTGTATGTGGCCCTTCGATCTCTTCCTTTTATTCATCCCGCTCCTTGTTGTGTGTTTGTGTGTAAGTTTCTCAGCTTTTTTCCATGATCGCCTTTTACCTCAATCGTTTAGTTTTTTTTTTCTCTCGCCAAAGCTCCGCGAGGGCCTGAAGAATAAAAAACTTTACATTTAACCTTTTTATTTCTTTCACGTCACTTTTTTTC
>JACEEZ010025744.1:0-10344 GCA_016584305.1 Chionoecetes opilio | reverse complement strand
AAAGGCCCACGTCGGGGACGAGCTCATGCAAGAAGGCGCAGGGGGAAGTGCACCGAAAACTATGCAGCTGCCAATGTGAATAGTTTACCCGAGAAGTAATTTTGCACCATTTTGGGTGAAATTTACGCACGGTCTAAAAGTACCATTTTTCTTTTTTTTCGTAGGGTTTTAAAGGGGCGGGCTCCGAATTAATTGGGGACTAGCGATTCACTATGTTAACCGCTACTCGACCACGCGTTTACGAAATAAAAAATGATAACAAAAAAATTGGGTTTTTTTGAATACCCGGGTGCCCTCTTTAAATTAGAACGTTTAAAAAAAAATTGAGGAAATGCACCCGAGCACCAAATTTTTTCAAATATTTTTTTAAAATACTTCTAGATGTTCGTTTTTAAAAACAATTACACCAAAATGACGGAAAAGACAATTTTTTTCATTTTTGCAAAAAAAAAAAAATTCCCCAAAAACTAAAAAAAAAACTTTTCCAAAAATTTTTCAATTTTTTTTTCTCACAAATAATGAAAATTTCAAAAAGAGGGGTCCAAAGCTTGGCGCCGGTATAGAATCATAGCGGGACCCAAAGATTGCCTGAAAAATTTGGTGCTTTTACCCGGCATGCCCCCACCATTTAAAAAATTGGGTGCTAAGCTGCCCAAAAACTTCTCACCCGGGCAACACAGACCAAAAGTTCCTATACTCATTTATTAGGTACTATACCTATCAAATAAATAAAACAACGGAGCTAAATAGGGCCTTAGCTCAAATTTTATGGTGCCCAAAGCTGGCCCCCAAACCCGTTTCATCAGCAAACACAAGTATCGCCCCCATCAAACACGTGGGCAATTAGGGTATCAACCAGCACTCCCTCAGCTCACGTTCCAGACACCAAAACCTGAAAAACATATCGATTTACAAGTCTGTATTAACTAATCAATGCATAGATATCCTTATAGGTACACCGTCACCAATACCTTTTCAGGGTGGGGGGGGAAAACGACCCCCTCCACACGACCAGTCCGTGCCAGGCTTGGCGAGAGAGTAGAGTATGTCTACCTGCCCCCTTCTTTGCCTTTTTGCCGTGCGTCACCAGTGCCCACGAGCATAAAAATATGGCCGGAAACCCTATATCCCAAAAAAGGGGGATGGGAGTGAAAAAAAAAATATTTTTATTTAAAAGGTAAATAATTATTATTTTTATCTCAGCACTCAGTGTAAACTTTTCGTCAATGTGAGCACAGGATTAACCCTTTTTCTCGCGTTACATGGCTTTCCCCCCCCCCCAAAAAAAAATCTTGTACCTCAGTCCTTCATCAACATTCTACCAGATATTACCAAAGTACAACATAAAAATAGTAACCTATCAGACTCTCCCTTTTAAATTCACATAGGGGTTTTTCTATCCCCCCAAAAAAAATATATAAGTTGGACATTACAATTTTAAAAGAATTTTACAAAAACAAAAATTAAGGGTATTGCATTTTTAAATTTTCTTCACCTCCCTCCCCAAGAGCAGTTTTTAGCCAGTTGGAATACAAACAGGGGGGGAAAAATTTTGAAGAAAAAAAATTTGTTGAGTAGTTTTTTGAGCTTATTTTGACTAAAATTGGCAGCTGATTCCAAATCTGAGTCATTTTTTTTCTGCACGTCAAGTTTTTTCCCCCACAGTTTCCCCACCAGATAAGCAAAATTCCATTTGTGAGCGTAGTAAAACTTGCCAGCTGATTACGTTTGACCATCGAGAGTATGTGGAAATTTGTTGTGCAGTTACAATTGAGAAGGCGGTGAGAGGTGTGTGCAGCTCCCAATAGGTCAGTATATCAATATCTGCAAACAGAAAGCTGGATAGTAGGAATTAGGGGATTTTTTAGGCTTTTCTCTTAACCCTTTGTAAAAAACTACCATTGTAATTTCTATTCTTTTATGCTTTTTTTTTTTTGTTTAAAAGCTTGAAAAATTTTCCCAGCTTAGTTTTTTATTTAAATAGGGTATATTTTTTTTGTTTCAGATCAGTCTGCTCCTGCTACGTCCGTCGTAAATCCCAAAACAACCCTGACCCCTTTTGTATAATGTGGTAGTTTCACCATTCCAAAGTCAGGGGGCAAGCTCAGCGTATTTGTCAAACAAGATTTTTCGCTTTTTTTTAAAAGTGAAACTCGGTGATCAAGAAAGTAGGGCCCCTCACAAATTTGGGCAAGCAGTGGCGAGAGATTACGGGGGACCAAAGGAACACGTGAAAAGTGGCATTTGGTTTTTGGGTTTTGGCGGAGGAAAAAAGATCATTCCAAGACTGTTATTTTGTTTAGTGAAAACACTGGATTTAACAAGAAAAAAAAAGTAAAATAGAATATCCTAATTACCGAAAGCATAAGACAATGCCTCTTCAGCTAAAATTTCCAGGCCAGTTTTCGAAAATACCTCCTCTAGAAGTTTGAGTGATTTTTGAAGAACGCAGGACAGCAATGATGCAGATTTTGACATTCACGAGGTTTCATTTCGTAGGGTTTTGATCAGCACGGTTGAATGATTAGCACTGATTGGGCCATCCAAAAAACTCAGAAATATAGCTCAAGACTGAACGAGAAAAACATACTTGAACAAGAAGTGAAGGATAACTTCAACCAGAGAAAGTACATTTTGCAGTATTTTTCGAAGGGCCACGGTTTTTGTTTTTTGCCAAAAATTCTGGTTTACAAAGGGAATTTAGGCTTTCAACACAATCCAAAGAATGGCGATTTTTTATTGATAGCTCAAAGCGGAGCTTTAAGTGTGTCCTTCTACACAATGGCAATTTTTTTGGCGCAGTCCCCATTGGGCATTTGGTCTGTCTTCGTGAAGAATAGGGGATGTAAAGAGAGTCATTAGTTATTGCAATTTTGGGGGAAAAAACAATTTGGATCACTGGTGACTTAAAATGGTTTTCCTTCCATTAACCATGATGTTAAAATTAAAAAGGGACCTTCCAGGTAACAACGGGATACACAAAATATCCCCGCTTTCTCGTATGTGGGGTAGCAGAGCTCGAGAGAAGCATTGGGTTAGACGAATTGGCCTCCGAGATCTGATTTAAACCTGGAGATCTAACTTGTACATGAGCCCTTGTTGACAGGAAGAAAAATAATATTCCCCCCTTGCACATAAAAAATAGGTCTCATGAAACAATTTTAAAAGCATTTTAACTGATGGCGATGTTTGAAGAATCATTTGGCATTTCCTGGACTGTCAATTTAAAAAATCAGGCCGGTGTGTTTTATGGTCCACAAATTCGACAGCTCATCAAAGATGAAAATTTCAACGGTACTATGTAGACCTTTAAAAAATGCTTGGATCATTCAAAGACGTCGTCAAGAACTTTTTTGGAAATACACGTGCAAGTAATTACACAGAAATTTCAGAAAATATGGAGAGCTACAAAGCGCTTTGGTTTTAAAAAATTGAGTATTTAAAGTACATTTTTTTATAGCCTCTTGCCAAATTCCCGGGAAAAACTTGGTGTGCTAGCGACGAGCAAGGTGAACGATTTTACCAAAAATTTGAAGGTTTTGGGAAAAACGTTACCAGGGAGATGGGGTTTGGATATGATGGCTGACATTTTTGGAGCACAACCGATAGTCCTCAAGTTTAACACTCCAGACAAAGCTCAAACGTAGATTTTTACCTTAACCGCAACAATTATGCCTTTTCCTTTTAAAAAAAATGAAAATGTTTGATAAAAAAATTCTATTTATGCCTATTTCTTTTATTTTCAGATGTTTAAAATTTGCAAAATTTTTTTTTTTTTAAAAAAAGCATGTTATGTTATGTAAGTATTTTCAATTTTTTTGAAAAAAAAAATCACAGTTCAAAAACTGACGGATAGAGAAAAACGGATCAGTTTTGGGTCAGCACCCAAAAATTACTTTAAAAACAAGTGCAGACCAACTCAAAAAAATTTTTTCCCCCGGTAATAATGTAATGACTTTACTCACCTTCTCACTTCATCTCCTACTTACTTTGGGCCCCAAGCCATAAGGGTCGCAAGGATATCCCTTAGTCTGTAATGGTTTGTTCTTTACCCTACAAAACCCAGGGATAGGCACGAGGGAGAAAACACGACTGGATTTTTTCCCTACCCTTTTCCCTAATGGGATAAGACTCACCTCATTATTTTGGCTACACTTTGCTCAATCACCCAACGAGCAAAGCTCAGAGTCAAGTACTCCTCGGGTTGAGAATCCTTTGCGGGGCTAGTGATAGTGTAATCTATGACACCCCTAAGGAACCCTTCTCCTAACCTTTTTAAAAATTTGGGCTAGGGGACTTTCATAAAATATCTCTTTTTTACTAGAGAGATTAGCCATTGCCTTAAATTGCTCTAATATCTCCCACTGGGCCCCCTCTCTCAGGTGGTGGTTGTTCAAGTTTTCCCAAAAAATTACTTTTTGTGGCTCCAACAGCCAGCCCCCTGCCTAATATTTTTTAATTTGTTGGGGGGCCCCCCGTACACGTACACCGTCAAAAATATTTTTTAACACATATGCACCACCATCTCTCAATACCCCCACTATTTTGTAGGGCCCAACCCCCTTAACCGAGAGTTTTCTTGGTTCCCGGGCCCCAAAACGTTTTCTTTCACCCCAAAACCCATTCGTCTTTCTCCAAAATTTCGTTTTTCCTTTCACATAGCTTTTCCCGCCATTTTCACCCTTCCAAATTTTTTCTCTTGATGATTTCGGTGCATTTTTGTTTCCTCCTCTGAATCAATTTGGGTAACTTACACTAACAACCTGGGCGTTCGGGAAAAGAAACATAGAAGGTTGGGTCCCTTTTGTCCATGCATCCTATCAGCACTCTTGGGTTTCTAAAAGAAACGGGGCCATCTGTGAAAAAAAACCCCTTGAAAGGTTAGAGAAAATTTGTTTTATTGTCGGTGCACCTTTCAGAGATACTATTTACCTGTGGATGATAAGGGGGGGGTTCCCCAACTGATTTCACAGAATCACACGATTCTTAAATTGCTGAGGATTTACATTCCCTAGCTTTACTAAAAACAAAGTATGTGGTGCTCCAAAAACATAATATATTCCAAAATTTTACTATTCCTGGGTATCTAGTTCTCAATTTATAAAAACAGTAAAATTACTATAATTATCTATTATATTGATACAAACGTATCCGTGGGCTCCCTTTCCCAATGTGGGTTTATGTTTTGCTTACCCTCTCAAGAGGCACTATGAGGGTAATTTTTGCATTTTTGTTGGAGCCACGACTACCCTTATGCGTTGACAGGTTAAACAGCCCCCAATTTTCTCCACACCGCTTTTAAGTTGGGCCAATAAAATTTTCCTTCGCTTTTTTATTGATTCCTTTGCCCAGATGCCCGTTTCCTATTATAAATAACCCAAGCCGTTGCTTCAGTCACTGGGCCCAAAACCCAATAAGTAGTTTATACGTTATTGTCCAAGCGAGCTTGGACAAGAACCGATTAAAGAAATTTAAAAACTCGGAAAATTTTTAATTTCCATTTTAAGGATATTTTAGGGGGAGTCCGCAAGGATTTTGGGTTTGATAACGGTTGTATTTGGGGACTGAGAGTGCGTGAAGTGGGGGTGGGTTTTCCCAGCTTCTTCCTGTGAATAAGGAGTGGGCAAGGGTGCGTCCTTCCCCATCACTTTAAACGCTTATATGGACTGGGTATTGGAAAAGGGTTGTAGATAAAAAGGGTTTGTGGAGCACCGTCGGCAACACCAAGATCACTGATCTTTTTTTGCCGATGAGAAAGTAATCTTTGCGAGTCGGGGGAGGTCCGGGTGAGGCTCTGAGGCGCTGCACGAGGGGGCCCAAAAACCCTTTTGGGATTGGGGTCTTTGGTCAAGACCAAGGTCCGGGGTTTTTGGAGGATTTTTAGATGAAGCAGTACAGTTGGTCAGGTGTGGGCGAGGACATTGAGATTGGAAAGTTTACATCCCTTTGGGTAGCGCAGTCCTAAGACGGCGGGTCACGTCAAAAAACCCTTCGGCGGATTGGCATACCCCAGGGTGTTATGGATCGCTCAGCGGGAGATTTGGCGTTGGGTCAGTCCCTGGCGGGAGGACAAAGATCCCAATCTCAAGCGCTTTGATCCTGTCTTCTCTAGGTGTGAGACATGGAAAACTTAAAAAAGTGACTTGAAAAGGGGGGGGAATCAAGCCTTGGTAATAAGTGTTTTTGCAGAATCATGGGGTATCGCTGGGAGATACGTGTCAAATCAGCGATTGCACCATGAGACTGAACGAGGCCATTTCCTGCATAGTCCCCTCAGCGCCAACTTTGGCTTTATGGGCAGTGGCACGCTACCCTGAAAACCCATCCTTCCCACGGGTTGTATCTGTAAGAAACAATCCGGCGTGGAGGAGGCCAAGGGGGGCCCCCCAAGGCCGTGGCGGGGGAAGTTTATGTTTTTGTCGAGAGCTGCTTTGGGATTGGAAAGGGGCCTGCAGGGAAAAAAGCGCGTGGGACCCCGGGAGTGGCGTGTAGGGGGGCCCAGGCGACGCGCCCCCCCGGGGTATGCCCCCCAAAGATTTATTTATGATATTTATGAGGGTGATTGGGAACTGGTGAGTGGGAGGACCCGGCTTCCAGCGGTCGATAGTGTTGCTTAGGATAGTGTTAGGATAGTAGGATAGTGTGATAGTGTTGTTTACGCGTCCTACACAATCCTCCCGGCGTCCCAGATTCCTACAGTGCCAGGATACGAGGTGGGGAAGGATATTAGGATACCCGCGTAGGATTCTGGTGTAGGAATGTTTTTTGTTTAGTTTGAAATTGTTGTGGGCGATTTTTAAGGTGTTTTGGGGTGTGTGTGGGTGTGTTTTAGGGTCTGTAAGGGGTTTTTAGGGTGTGTGGGGGTGTAAGGGTTGTGGGAATCTGTGTGTGGGGTATGTAAGGGTGAATCAGGGGTGTCAGGGTTGTGTGGGAATATGCTAGGGTGCAAAGGTGGGCATTCCGCAATTTTAGTTCGCAATTCCGCAATTCCCAACTTGCGGAATGGTAATTCGGGTGCGGAGTTGCGCAATTACGGATGCCTGAAAAAATTGCGGAATTGCGGGTTGCGGACCGCCAAAATTTTGAAATGCAGTCGCAATAACTTGCGGAATAGGTAATTGGTTGCGGAATTGCAGCAATTACGGATGCCTGAAAAAAATGCAGAATTGCGGGTTGCGGACCGCCAAAATTTTGAAACGCAATCGCAATAATTGTGACGATCACCACCTTCAAAGTGGCAAGTGCCCGCATGAACACCAAGCCGTCTCTAGGAGCCTTGACTCCAACTGCAAGACATAGCATCAACCAACACGCGGACGGTTCTTCCAGAAGCTGCGCCTGGAAGACGGCTTCCTCGGCGCTGATCCCGTGACCTGGCTGGAGTGAGAAGACTTCCGGACAGCGGCGGCCTTCGTGCAGGGGATAGCGGCCACCAACGACCACGCGGAGCGAGGAGTTGCCCTCATCCAGGAGTACAACCGAAGGCTAACTTAGGATAAGGAGCAACTGCAATTTCTCCTCCAAATTGTCTCTCGTCATCGCGCGGAGTTCCCGGACTCCAGAAAGAAGACAGTGGCTGCTGGTGTGGTGGCCCACCAGGAGCAGGAGCACTAAGTCGGAACGGCCTAGGAGCCTTGTGAGTAGTCTGTTAGAGTCTTCTAAAGAGACTCAGATTGTGTTCATGGAACAAAAATTATACTTCCATGTTGTTAAAATATACTGCAGTTACACTTGATTTACGCTGGGCTACAGCCGCTACAAAGTATGTATTTGAGGTAGAAAGACATTTTGCTTAAGATTTGTGAAGTTCGAAAATGGTCAAATTTTCGGGTGTTTCTTTTTTCACTAATATTAACTGTGGATTGTGGTCATTTAACTGTGTAATGAGGTAACCATTTATAAAACACTGTATGTTGTGTGTTATAAGCTAACATTTTGAGAATGAATGGCACAAAAAAAAAATTCAAGGATTGTTGTTTTTGATCCTCAGGGTGAAACTTCAAGGTCGATGAGAGAGGGGAAATGTTATCCGATTGAGAAAAAAATTCACCAGGAGAGTTTTCTTGACTATTCCAATTCCACAATGCATTCCGGGGGTTGGAGCTAGACTTTCCGAGTTTCAATTTTAAGGACCACCATAATCATCATGGGTGATTTAACGCTCACCACCGGTGCTGGGAGCCTGACCTGCCTCTCCATAAATGCAACCCCTCAGGTAACACATTATTCAAGATAATGTTGGATTCTCCTCACCTCTTCCTGCTGAGCCCGCCTGGTCTGGCCACCAGGTTCCATCCCCACACTGGTGCTCCCTTGGTCCTGGACCTGTTTATTGGTGACCCGGCCTTCACCACCACCACCTTCTCTACTTCTCTACATGGGGAGTGACCACCTTCCTGTGCTGGCCTCTGTCCCACAAGCCCCCCGTAAGCCCCATCCTGGCTGCCTGCCCGCTGGAGAATTACACTTCCGAGTGGCCGCGTTACAGGGAGGCCTCCAGCCTTCACCGGTTATCGCCACTCTTCCCTTGGAGGAGGTCACAACTTCTTCAATCAGAAGCTGGAGACGGCGGGTGCGGCTGCCTTCCACTTGCCACGCGTCGCACGCCCCGTCGCCCTGGGAAGCCTTGGTGGAAGACGAATGTGCCCGTGCAGTACTGGCCCGCGTCGAGCCTGAAACCAATGGCGGAAGACTCCCACGATACCGGCCGGTACTAAACTATGGCCGTCTCGACGCCCTCTGCGCCAAAACCATCCTCAAGGCCCAGAGGAGTGCATGGGGTTCCCACTGCTCCTCCCTCTCCTTCTCTTCTCTCTTCTCTTTCATTACTATTGACTATACACGGGCACCACACAACATTGCGACAAGGAGCACACGTCATGAGCTGAGACTTCCTTGGTGCAGAAACATCACACGACCCAGCAGAGTGTCCTTGTCAGAGGTTGTAGGACATGGAATACACTCTCAGACGACACTAAAAATTCCACTTCCAAGAACATGTTCAAGTCGAGTATTAAACGAGAATTATTGCTAGATACGAATCGTTACTTTAGGTACCTGTGTATGATCATGTAGGTGTGGATGAATATGTATATGGTGTATATGTGTGTATTTAAGGAATGTGTGTATGTTGTATGTACTTGTGTATGCGTGTATATGTATGTATTTATGTATGAGTGTATATACGAGTATGTATATATGTATGTGTTTATGTATGTATATATGTGTTGTATGTATATGTATGCGTAAGTATGTAGGTGTATAAAAATCAGAATAGCATATAAAAATTACATTTATGTATATTATGTTGAGTTGTCTGCGGCCATCACTGTGAGAGAAATTTAACCTAAAAATAATGATTCAGGCCCGTAATAGAGCATTTGCTCATCGGGCCCTGCCATATAACTCACCATGTATTTCCTTATACTGAATTGTAACATGACGGCCAATAAATTATTATTATTTCTCCTCCACCAAGAGAACGTGGGACTTCCTGCACTCTATGGAGGGCAGGAAGGCGCGTCACCCCATCCCTGACGGACGGTGCCAGTCTCCATTGGCTGACCCCCAGAAGGTGGAGGCTCTGGCTCGCCACTACCACCAGAAGATTGGGCTTCCCCTTGCTCTGCATCCTCCTGCGGACCTCCACCAAGCCACCTCTACCTCCATCGCCTCCCTGGTCTACCTGAGCTAACCCAGCCTTACGCCCGGCGGGAACTGGATGCGGCCCTGTCACACTGCGTACTGCAAGGCAGCTGGACATGACCATATCCCTTACGATTTCCTCACCCAACTCTCCCCTCCCTGCAGGAATGCCTCTTGCACATTTACAACACTAGCTGGGAAACAGGAAAATACCCCACCTGTTGGAAGCCCTCAGTCTTCATCCCATCCACAAGCCGGGTAAAGATTCATCACTCCCGTCTTCCTACAGACCATAGTGTTGATTAGAAAAGTAGGGTAATCATAAGTTTGTTGGCATTATGATGTCTCGGTGTCTGGAAGCAGCTGAGCTGCTGACGTGGCAAACACTAATGTGGCCATTCAGGGAAGGCAGCTATCAGCTGTTTGGTAGGAGAGTGGTAGAGGGGTTTGACAGAGGTCGGGAGCTCCTGTTTGTATTGACAGTTCAACTGCTAGGTACATAGGTACAGGGATAGGGGTATTGGCGGATATTTGCTGCTGGAGTGTTCATTAATGGAATCTATGACTGTTGTTGGAGGAGATTGGTTGTTCTTCGTTTGGTGAGGTTTGGCTCTGTCCTGGCAAGTTTGTGACGTTGAGCGCTCAATTGAGAGTGTGAAGCCAAACGAATCAAGTAACGTGAAATTTTTGGAACGAACA
>JACEEZ010025742.1:50000-56482 GCA_016584305.1 Chionoecetes opilio | reverse complement strand
CCTTCCAACCCACCCCCCCATCGCGCCACCCTATCGGCTCCCCGATAGCTATCCATAAATAATCCGAGAAAAAACTCCGTCAGTGTGGTGCCGCCAACTGGATTCCCCGCGGGTTCGCCTCCTTCTAGTTGGTGGGCCCTTCTTCCCCCTCCCTCCTCTGGCACCTTCTGTTTTGTCCCCCCCCTTTATCCTCATTCTCCTCCTCCTCCTGTCTATCCTTCCACTTCCATCGAATTGTGCTGTTCCTCTCCTATTATACATACTGCTCTCTCTCTCTCTCTCTCTCTCTCTCTCTCTCTGGGTAATGCTTTCATGGTATGATTATTGTTATTGTTATTGCATTGTTATCACAACTGGTCCCTATATAACGACTAATTCTATGCACTGTTATTCACTGTTGTTGCGGCTATTAGTATTAGAAGTGCTTCGTGATAATAGTAATGAAAATTATTGTAATGATAATAACAATGATGATAATGAATTACTATTACAGTTGCTTGTCTTATTATTATCACTATCATTAATATCATGGTTACTATCGCTGTCATTATTATTATCATTTTCGTCATCGTCATCATTCGTAGCAATGACTATATATATATATACATGATAGGAAAGTGACTGCTGCGACCAATAGAAAAATGGGTGACCAAAATACGTATTGGCACCTGGCCGCTTCTCACGCCGTCTATAATTAATCGTAGCGCATAACTATATTTCACACGAGGAACTTTTAAAGGGTATCTATTGTAAATCTTAAATACCCGCTCATGACAGTTCAAGCTACATTGTTTCGCTCATCCTGATGTTATTTATTATTTATTACCAATCCTTACCTTTAATTCCTAACATATTTTTCCCAGTACATGTGGTCAATAATGGGAGTAAAGCCTTATATTAATCCCACAATAAATTACGCATTGGATATGGAACTGATATTTGCCCATCATTTACCACTTGAGTGACTTGACAGCATCATTATGCATGTGTTTTCACCTCCTGATGTCATATATGTTAATCACTGTTGCTTGTTCTGATCGTGCATCATCCTGTAATTGGTTGATTAATTAGTAACAAGGTTATGATTTTGTTTTAGCCACTTTGCATGTATTGATTATATTTCTTTACTTTCTCCTGGTATATTTTCTCTTACCTGAATGATGTAATATATCATAAATAGTGAAACCAACAAAGATTGGCACATATTCATTCAATGTATTGCAATTTACAGCATACTAAAAACAAGATATTTTCAATTAGCAGTAACTAAGTAGGATTTTCAATGACAAAATTGCATCATCACAGATGCAGGGACATCACAGCACGTGAGGGGTTAGAGAGGGACACCCACAGCCGTGAGGGTTAGAGAGGGACTCACAGCAAGTGAGGGGTTATAGAGGGACATCACAGCCCCGTGAGGGGTTAGAGAGGGATCTCCACACGTGAGGGGTTAGAGAGGGACATCACAGCACGTGAGGGGTTAGAGAGGGACACACAGCACGTGAGGGGTTAGAGAGGGACATCACAGCACGTGAGGGCTATAGAGGACATCACAGCACGTGAGGGGTTAGAGAGCGACATCACAGCACGTGAGGGGTTATAGAGGGACATCACAGCACGTGAGGGTTATAGAGGGCACACAGCACGTGAGGGTTATAGAGGACATCACAGCAGTGAGGGGTTATGAGGACATCGCAGACGTGAGGGGTTAGAGAGGACATAAACAGCACGTGAGGGTTAGAAGAGGACATCACAGCACGTGAGGGTTAGAGAGGGACATCACAGCACGTGAGGGCTATAGAGGGACATCACAGCACTGAGGGTTATAGCGGACATCACAGCAACGTGAGGGGTTGAGAGGGACATCACAGAAACGTGAGGGTTATAGAAGGACATCAAAAGCACGTAGGGTATAGAGGGACATCAAGCACGTGAGGGGTTATGAGGGACATCACAGCACGTGAGGGGTTATAGAGGGACATCACAGCACGGGGAGGGGTTATAGAGGGACATCAAGCCGTGAGGGGTTAGAGAGGGACATCACAGCACGTGAGGGGTTAGAGGGACATCACAGCACGTGAGGGTTTAGAGGACATCACGCACGTGAGGGGTTATGAGGGACATCACACACGTGAGGGTTATAGAGGACATACCAGCACGTGAGGGTTAATAGAGGGACTAACACAGCACGTGAGGGGTTATAGAGGGACATACAGCACGTGAGGGGTTAGAGAGGGACATCACAGCACGTGAGGGGTTATAGAGGGATCACACACGTGAGGGGCTATAGGTGAATCACGGGCACGTGAGGGGTTATGAGGTGACATCACGCACTGTGATGGTTGTTAAAGAGGACATCACAGCACGTGAGGGGTTAGAGAGGACATCACAGCACGTGAGGGGTTATAGAGGGACATCACAGCACGTGAGTGGGTTATTAGAGGGACATCACAGCACGTGAGGGGTTATAGAGGGACACCCACAGCACGTGAGGGGTTAGAGAGGGACATCACAGCACGTGAGGGGTTAGAGAGGACATCAACAGCACGTAGGGGTTATAGAGGGACACAAGCACGTGAGGATTTTATAGAGGGAAAATCAAGCACGTGAGGAGTTATGAGGGACATCACAGCACGTGAGGAGTTATAGAGGGACATCACAGCACGTGAGGAGTTATAGAGGGGACATCACAGCACGTGAGGGGTTATAGAGGGGCATCACAGCACGTGAGGAGTTATAGAGGGACATCACAGCACGTGAGGAGTTATAGAGGGACATCACAGCACGTGAGGGGTTATAGAGGGACATCACAGCACGTGAGGGGTTATAGAGGGACATCACAGCACGTGAGGGGTTATAGAGGACATCACAGCACGTGAGGGGTTATAGAGGGACATCACAGCACGTGAGGGGTTATAGAGGGACATCACAGCACGTGAGGGGTTATAGAGGGACATCACAGCACGTGGGGGGTTATAGAGGGACATCACAGCACGTGAGGGGTTATAGAGGGACATCACAGCACGTGAGGGGTTATAGAGGGACATCGCAGCACGTGAGGGTTATAGAGGGACATCACAGCACGTGAGGGTTATAGAGGGACATCACAGCACGTGAGGGGTTAGAGAGGGACATCACAGCACGTGAGGGGTTATAGAGGGACATCGCAGCACGTGAGGGGTTATAGAGGGACATCACAGCACGTGAGGGGTTATAGAGGGATATCACAGCACGTGAGGGGTTATAGAGGGACATCACAGCACGTGAGGGGTTATAGAGGGACATCACAGCACGTGAGGGGTTATAGAGGGACATCACAGCACGTGAGGGGTTATAGAGGGACATCACAGCACGTGAGGGGTTATAGAGGGACATCACAGCACGTGAGGGGTTAGAGAGGGACATCACAGCACGTGGGGGGTTAGAGAGGGACATCACAGCACGTGAGGGGTTAGAGAGGGACATCACAGCACGTGAGGGGTTAGAGAGGGACATCACAGAACGTGAGGGGTTATAGAGGGACATAAACAGCACGTGAGGGGTTAGAGAAGGACATCACAGCACGTGAGGGGTTAAAGAGGGACATCACAGCACGTGAGGGGTTAGAGAGGGACATCACAGCACGTGAGGGGTTAGAGAGGGACATCACAGCACGTGAGGGGTTAGAGAGGGACATCACAGCACGTGAGGGGTTAGAGAGGGACATCACAGCACGTGAGGGGTTAGAGAGGGACATCACAGAACGTGAGGGGTTAGAGAGGGACATCACACACACACACACACACACACACACACACACACACACACACTATAGAATTAACGTGTAACATTTTAGTCATCCTTAACACGCAATGCACGCGATCAACAATCTTATCATCGTAACACAGCGACATTTACGAGCGATCAATTGGCCGTCACGTCCCTGTCTGGGAATACCACGCAGAGGGCCGGTTGATGCACTCGTAAAGATCCGAATCGTTGCCTTGTTTACTAGTTACGAGGGATTATAATTGAGAGGGGGAGAAGTTAGGCTAGGTAGGTCTTTTTCTTTACTAGGTTCTTAATGGTATCACTGTTATTGGTGGTAGTTGTTGTAGTAACGGGAAAAATTGATAAGCGTAAATGGAATTATTATTTGTAATAATAATGGTTGTAGGAGTTGTATCAAACAGAAATATAGTTATGGAAATAGCATAGTATACTGAAAAGCTATACGAGTAATGTGACCTCTCTCTCTCTCTCTCTCTGTCTGTCTGCCTTTCTGTCTGTCTGCCTGTGTCCCGTCTCTGTTATGTCTGCTGTATATGTCTGCCTCTCTCTCTCTCTCTCTCTCTCTCTCTCTCTCTCTCTCTCTCTCTCTCTCTCTCCTCTCTCTCTCTTCTCTGCTTTTGTCTGTCTGCCTTTCTGTCTGTCTGTCCTTTCTGTCTGTCTGTCTTCCTCTCTGTCTCTCTGTCCTGTCTCTCTCTCTCTCTCTCTCTCTCTCTCTCTCTCTCTCTCCTCTCTCTCGCCCTGGTCTCGGGTTTGGTAGAGCTGCGGTCGCTGTCTTCCCTGCATTCGCTCTGTTTAAGTCCCACCTCGTCCTGCTGGTGGCGCTTTGTATGTCTACCTTGTAGTTGGCCTGCAATTGTCTAGTAAGATCAATTCTTATCTTATCTATCTCTCTCGCATCAATCAATCAACCACTAATCTTGTAGAGAACTAAATCGTGCTTCATTAATCTCGAATGTTACCTGTCAAGTGTCTCTATTAACCTTTGTAGTGTTGGCTCTGCCTTCCTCCCTTAGGTTTTCAGCAGACTCGTAATGACTAAATAAATATATCAAAGGTCCGCTTCAAATACTTCTTGGTGTACGAGACTAACTAATGACCTTAGATTTTGTTATGTTGTTCGTTTTTAATCTTTTAGCCACCATGCTCTCTCTCTCTCTCTCTTCTCTCTTCTCTCTCTCTCTCTCTCTCTCTCTCGTCTACCTCTTTTCTCTTTCTACTTCCTCTCGCTGTCTCTCTCTCTCTTCGCTCGCTTCACTCTCTCCAGTTTTTTTTTTTTTTCCATTTCCATTTCACCACCTTCCTCAATTATTGTCAACCTCTTTTTTAGCCTTCTCTTTCGTCCACCTAGTTTATTTCTCTCCCTCCCTCTCTCATTCCCTTCCTTCATGCCTTTCCCTCCCTCCCTTTCTCCCTTCTTTCCATGCACCTGCCCTTCCCTCCTCCTTCCCCCCATACAAGGACATCTTATGCCCCAGGCTGTCTTCTCCCCCCCTCCCCCTCCCCTCCCTCCCATCCTTACACACACACTACATAGTCCTCGTATTTTCATTCAGTAATGCCAAATATTGCTATTCATCAATGTTGAATCTTCACTGTGATAACAAAGGCAAGACTTTGAGGGCGTAATGGAGAGATGAAGGAGGGTGCTCTCTCTCTCTCTCTCTCTCTCTCTCTCTCTCTCTCTCCTCTCTCTCCTCTCTATCTCTCCTCTCTCCTCTCTCTTTTCTCTCTCTCTCTCTCTCTCTCTCTCTCTCTCTCTCTCTCTCTCTCTCTCTCTCTCTCCTCTCTTTCTTTCTTTTCTATCATGTGAAAAGAAGTTAATCTAATAAACTAATCTAAATGATTAAAAAAGAAATTCAATTTTCATAATTTTATTACATGTCCCGGAATGTTAGTGACTTGGTGTTAGTAAATAGTGGTATAGTAATGGTGGTAGTAGTGGTAATGCAGTAGTAGTGGTAGTAGAGTAGTAGCAGTAGTATACTAATAGTAGTGCAGTAGTAGTGGTAGTATAACAGGTAATAAAAGCAATAATAGTATTTTGTATTAGCTGTATTAGTAGTGCAACATTACTTGTATGTGCATATGTATATGTACGTTTATTTATTTATTTATTTATTCAAAGAAAACATTAAAAAATTAAATTAAAAAAATTGAAATGAAATTATTACGACAGAATATGTGCGAGTATATTTTGTCCCATACAGAAGGACGGAAAGATGGCGGGTTTACTTGTTTTCCTTCGGTTGTCCCTAAAATCATCAGTTCGTATTATTATAATTATAATTATTATTTTTATTTTATTATTATTATTATTGTTATTGTTATTGATATTATTATTATCATTATCATCATTATCAACCTGCTCATCATCCTTATCCTGATGGTGACGGTTTGAGCGTCACCGACCGTCACTTCGTCACTTTGGGTTCACGTTTTGTTTTGATGCTTGGTACTAATCACCTGTTGTTCCCCCCCTTGCCCCTTGAAGACCTCCCCCCCCGTTGCCCCCCGCCTCTCCCCAACCCCGGCCCCCCCTTGAACTCCTCCTCCCCCGCTTGTCTCCACACCACGGCCCACCCGTCAGGTTTGGCTCGGTTGGTAAAGCTTCGGGCTCGCGTGTGCCGCGTCCCTGCGCATTCGGTCAGCGGTTCGAGCCCACCAGGTTCGTCCTGGCGTGGTGGCGCTTTGTATAGTCAATAACCTTGTAG
>JACEEZ010025742.1:40000-42500 GCA_016584305.1 Chionoecetes opilio | reverse complement strand
GGCGGCGTGGGGTTTAACAATTATTATTATTATTATTATTATTATTATTATTATTGTAGTTATTAATATTATTATTATTATTATCATTATTATTATTATAATTATTATTGTAGTTATTATTAATTATATTATTTATATTATTACTATTATTATTATTATTATTATTATCATTATTATCATTATTATCGTAGTTATTATTATTATTATCATTATTATTGTAGTTATTATTATTATTATTATTATTATTATTGTAGTTATTATTATTATTATCATTATCAGTGTAGTTATTATTATTATTATTATTTATCATTATTATTATCATTATTATTGTAGTTATTATTAATATTATCATTATTATTGTAGTTATTATTATTATTTATTATTATTATTATTATTATTATTATTATCATTATTATTGTAGTTATTATTATTATCATTATTAGTGTAGTTATTGTTAAGCCCCACTCTGGGGGAGAGGGGGCTCAACGGGGGTTGATGCTCCTGTTAGCGGACCCCCCACCCGCTACGGTTCTATCCAATCGGTCGCTGACGTGGCATGACAACTAATCCCCAGCACCCCTACCTGTAGGGTGCCAGGTTGGGCATATTAGGCCGTGGGCTGATGGGGTTCCCCATGCACCCCCCCCCCCCCCTATTAACTTTTTTTGGTATTTTCATTTACCCCTGGGTCTGGTGACTTGGAAATAGCATGTTAACAGGAAAAAATTTGGGTCTCAAGGTACTCCCCATGGAGTTTTTTGACCACGCCCATTTTTTCGTAAAGGTCAATGTTTTAGGGGTAGACGAAATTGATTTGCTATGTCAAAATGTTGGTATTGGTGTGTTCTATCATGAGGCCTATGTTACTGTCCAATGACATCATTGATGACGTCATAAGAGGACAAAAGGCCACGCCACTTTGTCAAAAGTGAAAATTCAACTAAATCAAAGTTTCTGGAGGCAAAAAAAATAAGTTCCATCTCCAAATGGAGGAAAAGGTGTTTAAAAGTATCCTATATTAAATATATTTGAAGATCAATCCATGGTTGCATGTTTTTGGTAACTCTTTTCCTCCATGGTACGAGTCCTTATTCTTGATCATCGAGTGTAAATGCAAAAAATTTCCATTTACATACCACTGTTATTCTGGTTTATACCTGGTGGGTTTTTTCTGTCTCGTGTCCTAACTTTTCCATAGTGTTCCTTCCTGCAAGCTTTATTTTTCGTTTTTCCTGCCTACGTACATGTCATATCACACCTGCCTGTAATATCACCATACTCACCTTCCTGTCATAGCTACCGGTCACATCTACACTTTTACCTCTCCTGTATACATGTATTCATATTCGTAACACTCTCTCTCTCTCTCCCTCTCCCTCTCCCATTCGTAACACTCCCTCTCCCTCTCCCTCTCCCTCTCCCTCTCCCTCTCCCCTCTCTCTCTCTCTCTCCTCTCTCTCTCTCCTCTCTCTCTCTCTCTCTCTCTCCTCTCTCTCTCTCCTCTCTCTCTCTCTCTCTCTCTCTCTCTCTCTCTCTCTCTCTCTCTCTCTCTCTCTCTCTCTCTCTCTCTCTTCTCTTTTTTTTTTTTATTCTTATAGGTTTTACAGTCAGGAGCTTCAGCTGGACTACTGAGAACTATCTTTGATTTTAGGAATGTGTAGATTATTCCTAGCTTAACATACATACATGGGTTACTATTCTAAATTCTCTATTTCTCTAATTCACTATTTCACTACTAAATGAATTTTACATGTACATGTGTTACCATTCTAATTTTACATTTTATTTTTCACTACTACTACTATATATATATATATATATATATATTATATATATATATATATATATATATATATATATATATATATATATATATATATATATATATATATATATATATATATATATATATATATATATATATAATATATATATATTATATATATATATATATATATATATATATATATATAGACATAGTTGAACTTAAGCAGGGTTTACAGGTTTACAGGTAGGTACTTAATACTATGGCTGCTTTATCCAAGCGTTCACAGCACTCTTGAAGGTCTGGAGTGACGAGGTAGAGTGAAGCTGTGTCTGCTGTACCATGCGGTTCCACATTTTTGTGTAGCGTGGAAGGAAGGAACGCAGAGAGGTCTCCGTCCTGGCAAAAGGGACGATCAGTTGATGGTCCCTGGTAGCAGCAGTTCGTGTGGTGTGGCCGTGTGGTCTTGCCCAGGGCGGTCGGAGAGCAGCCAGGTGCAGGACATGCTGCTTGTGTGTCTTGTAAACGACGCACAGACCTGCTACGTCGCGACGCTGACGTAATCTCTCTCTCTCTCTCTCTCTCCTCTCTCTTCTCTCTCTCTCTCTCTCTCTCTCTCTCTCTCTCTCTCTCTCTCTCTCTCTCTCTCTCTCTCTCTCTCTCTCTCTCATACTGCTCATACCGCTCTCATACTTTTTGACATACCCATACCGGGCACTAATTGAATAAAGTCCA
>JACEEZ010025742.1:30000-35000 GCA_016584305.1 Chionoecetes opilio | reverse complement strand
GGTGAAGTGAGTTGAGGTGAAGTGAGTTGAGGAGAGGTGAATTGAGGTGAGGTCAAGTGAGGTGAGGTAAAGTGAGATAAGGTAGGGAGGGGAAGACAGTGCCACCACCGAAGTATTGAATAATGAAAGAAGACGTGATGCAAGTAAATTAATATTGCTAAAAATAAATGGGTGTTTTCCCTCCTTTCAATTTTTCCCCTCGTCCTCTTTCTTTTTTATGCCCAGTTTGTTGATTTATTTTTTCCTTTTCGTTGCTTCTATATTATTCTTTTTGTATTGTTCCTCCTCCTCCTCCCTCTTCTTCCTCCTCTTCGTCCCTTTCGCCCATAACACCAGGAATGCTATTTATGCGCCGGCAGACCCATCAAGAACATTATTCCAGTCTAATCGCCGGAGCCTTGACGGAGACTGGTCAAAGGCGGAGGGAGGGACGAACACACACACATAAATGGAAGGCCAGAACGGCAGGCTGATGCGGTGATAGGAAGAGGCATTAGGGTCGTAAATAAAATAGATATACGTAGATAATTATAATATAATTGAAGGGAAAATGATAAAAAACAGGTTAATTGATGAAAAGACTTGAAGGTTGATAGATTAGAAGAATTATACGGGTGGATAAAAATAAGCTAATATGATGATAGAAAAGGGAATTAGGGGAGTGAATATGATAAGATATACGTAGATAATATTAGGAAAAAGGATAAAAACTGGTGAATTGATAAAAAGACGAAGGTTGATAGATTAGATAGATTATAGGGGCGATAGACAGTTGAAAATGGATGTATTATTATTATTATTAATATTATTTTTATTACTATTATTATTATTTTTATTATTTTTATTATTATTATTATTTATATTTTTTACATTTTTGCCTTAATTGAATTGCCATCATTTACATTTGAACGCCACTTGGAGAAGCTAGCCACTCTGCTACCGCCTCCCTTAAAGACTTGTTCTGTATGGATTAACTGTCTTATATTCGGTATAGATAAATAAGATTTCACTTATCTAAATGGGTGATCGAGACATGTGAGTAGCTAGATAAGTAGGCTGTGTGTTGAAATATTGTTAATTGAAAGAATAAATATATAGAAATGTTGTGGATAGATAATAACAGATGTATATAGATGGACAGAGATGAACGACAGATTGATAGTTTAATTTTGACAGGTTAGATAAAAAGGTTATTTGTTTGAAGAAAAAACGAGAGAGAGAGAGAGGGGGGGGGGGGGAGAGAGAGAGAGAGAGAGAGAGAGAAGAGAGAGAGAGAGAGAGAGGGAGAGAGAGAGAGAGAGAGAGAGAGAGAGAGAGAGGAGAGAGAGTAATACAAGTTTTGTGCCCCAGCACGAATTAGACTGTTGTTAGGGATTTAGTTTTACACATAATATCAGGAACCGGCGGAGTGTCTGAATGATTGGTGTATTTCAATGCTGCTGTTTTGTGTTCCTCTTTGGTCTCCTCTCTCTCTCTCTCTTCCTCTCTCTCTCTCTCTCTTCTCTCTCTCTCTCTCTCTCTCCTCCCCTCTCTCTCTCTCTCTCTCTCTCTCTCTCTCTCTCCTCTCTCTCTCTCTCTCTCTCCTCTCTCTCTCTCTCTCTCTCTCTCTCTCTCTCTCCTCTCTCTCTCTCTCTCTCCCCTTCTCTCTCTCCCCTCTCTCCTTCTCTCCTCTCTCTCTCTCTCTCTCTCTCTCTCTTTCTCTCTCTCTCCTCTCTCTCTCTCTCCTCTCCTCCTCTCTCTTTTCTCTCTCTCTCTCTCTTCCCCTCTCTCTCTCTCTCTCTCTCTCTCTCTCTCTCTCGTGCGCTCTCTCACACTCCACTCTTCTCTCCTTCTCTTTTTCTCTTTCTCCTTACTTTACGTGCACTCTCTACTACAACCCCTCACTCCACTCTCCACTTTCTCTCTCTCTCTCTCTCCTCACACACCCACACACACACAACACCACACACACACACCACACACACACCCCACCCCAAAACCCCACTCCGTAGTGTAAGGATAGCACGCTCGGCTCACAACCGAGAAGTCCCGGGTTTTCGATCCCCGGGGCGGAGCGAAGACAGACGGGCGGTCTTCTTAAAAACCCCGAGCCCTGTCCACCCAGCAGTGAAGGGGTACCGGGTTTTTAGCCGGGGTTTTAGCCCGCCCCCCGGGGGTGGTGGTTTTGGGCCCAAAACAGTACGAACTAAGAACTAATGATGAATGATAAAAAAGTTGATATGGAGAGGGGGCCAAAACGAGCGTCGCTCTGGCCTGTAAAATACAACTAGATGAATACAACTAGATGAATACACCACACACACACACACACACACACACACACCACACACACACACACACACACACACACAAAAACACACACACACACACCTGTAATATATTTATGGAATATTTTTGATGACTCACAAGTTATGATATGGCGCTGTGTGTGTGTGTGTGTGTGTGTGTGTGTGTCTGTGTCTGTGTCTGTGTCTGTGTCTGTGTCTGTGTGTGTGTGTGTGTGTGTGTGTGTGTGTGTGTGTGTGTGTGTGTGTGTGTGTGTGGGGGTTTTGTGTAATTTCCACCCAATACGGCCCCAGTGTTATTCTATTTAAAGGAATAATAACATAATTAACTTCAAACATAATAGATTAAAAAATTAGGTCACTTCTTTTTCATAATACTTCGTTATCCATTAACAGGATGTAATTATTGCCTCGAATTACTGCCTGGTTGGTGGAGCTTTATAATAGTTTCCCTTTTTGTACCACTCGACGCCGGTGTGAGGGATGTTCTCTACTAATGCCTTTGCTACTCCATGATTCGCCAGATATAATTGATATCGGTGTAACGGTTTTGCACTTTTTGCCGTGAATCAAATCGCACACTCAACCGAGGAAACTGATTCGTTGTGACGTTTGAGAGTGTCGTCACCACGGAGCGGATAGAGGAAACCAAGAGGACATTGTTATCGATGTGATGTGGAAGAAAAGAAAAGGTATTATGAAGCAGCAACAACAGTAACAAGAACAGCAGCAACAAAATAATACAAAATAATAGAAAATATAGAAAACAAAACAAATGGAGTGCCGTTACAGGAAGGCAACACCCCAACACATCATCTGATCTGATCTGATAGCCTACAGGATTTGGGGGGCCTTTGATGTGTGTATGGCAGCCTCCGTCAGGAAATGGATCGGCTATTTGACGGATGGATTGGTCGCCGCAGTGGTCCATTTTGCGCCTCGTCGTCCCGCCCCGTGCATGAATCGTCCTCTGTATGAGCGAGGCCGCCGCTGCAGGTGTCCAATGACGCCCTCGGTGCTGACAAATGCTCGTCTCATGGAGGACTTTATACCACAGGAGCTGTTTCTGTATCGACTTCTTCAGGTAACAGATAGTGCACCTGCCTCTTATCTTACATGGGGTAATCTTTATTTGTAATCGTAATTGATTCCAATCATTACAGTTTTTCAAGTAACCGTAATCGTAATCGATTAGTCTTCATTTTTATGAAGTATTAATAATCGTAATCAATTACAAAAAAAAAATAATCGTAATCATGATAACTTTTGCAATTACATTAGTACACAGTCGATATATGTATACATACAAGGTTAATAAATAATCATAAATATTTCACTTTTACACGTAGCCTAATTGACGTGTGAGCCGTCGACCGTCTTGCTCTGATAGCCAGAAAAAATAAGATTTTTTTTATATATAAAGCTGGCATACAGAATACATTCAATTTTGAGAAGCTATGTAATATTTATGCATTTTCCTCTTCCAGTAATCATGATTGTAATCATGATTACACATCCTGTTATCGTAATCGTAATGGATTACATTCGGCTTTTTTGTAATCGTAATCGCAATCGCAATCTTAAAATTAAAATGTAATCGTAATTGTAATCGATTACATTACAACAGTAATCGCCCCATGTCTGCCTCTTATTACTTACCGGTAGTTGGAAAGAAAGTACCAAGAAAAGAAAATACTAAGAAAAAGATATATTAGGTTATTTTGTTCTTATTACCGATACTTTGTTTTCTTGTTACTATATTTCCTACCTTCGTTGTCATCACGCCTCGTCCTCCCACAGTAACACCTTATACACAGCTACCGTCAACAAGACTATTGTCGCCACTGCACTAATGTCACCAGGCGCCATTATTACGAATTTAAGCATCACTACAGACTTGTATGTGCCACTGAAGAGGCATGCACAGTAGTTTATATTATGTACCTGTCTTTAATGGCACATACAAGTCTGTGGTGATGCTAAAAAAAAAAAAAAATCGTAACATATTGCGCCTGGCGACATAAGTGCAGTGGCGACTATAGTGTTATTGACGGTAGCACAAATACCACGACATTGCCCTTCGCCACATCAAAGACTACTCATACTGGACTTGCTACTTGTGCCCCGCGCCAACCCGCCCATGACCAGTGGAGACCAGTTTTGCGATTCCTGCCATTTTAGAACATCACCCCTATTTCCCTTCCTAAGGTTTATCAGTATATATGATATACCGTTATCTTCGTAACTTTTTGTTCTATAATATTATCAAATAAAAAACAGTAAAATACACTAAAGAAATGCCATTATGAGAGAGTGAAGAAATATGCATGACCTCAATATATACTTAAACTCTTCGCCATTTAATATTTTGCGAGAAAACATTTTAGATGCTAGCGATAGAAAGAAGCGGATTTTCATTAGCTTTCCATTGATATATTTCGTTTTCTGATACATGAATTACCACCATGCCTAAATTAGCGTTAACTAAAAAAATAACATCATCAATCGTATCGGCAAGTAAAAGAGTGTTCCATGAATACAGTAGACTATAGCATATCAGTATAAATGATGCACTGTTATCTTCGTGAATGTTTGTTCTATAATATTATCAAATAAAAAACTGTAAAATATACTAAAAAAATTCCAGTATGAGACTCTGAAGAAATATGCATGAACTTATATTCACTTAAACTCATCGCAATTTGATATATTGCG
>JACEEZ010025742.1:0-20000 GCA_016584305.1 Chionoecetes opilio | reverse complement strand
CTCAACCGTGAAGGTGTTCAAAGTGTCGCCGTGGCCCAAGTAAAGGCTCGCTGTCCCTCACGGTGGTTGGGTCCTCGGGCCTCGAGGAATGAGATTCACCTGACACTACTTGTCCTCCGTAGCGTGCCCCTGACCTACCTCCACGGGAACCCGGAAGTCCTGCAAGGTGGGAAGTGAGTTCTTGCACCTGTGGGCCTTTGTGCAACACTGTGATGCACTGACTCTCCTCCGGTGCCCAACCAGGCCTGTCAAGACTGGGAGTCGGGGGAAATCATCCCGCTCACTGCTCCTGCTGTAGTTCGTTGTTGTTGTTGTTGCTGGTGTTGTTGGAGCTGGCAGCTGATGTTGTTGCTGTTGTCGTCGCTGCTGTTGCTGCCACTGTTGCCGAGGGCGAACGTTCCTTGAATATTGGTCCGTCGTGGTGTATGAGCGCTCAGCACTCCTTTGCACTTGTCCAGCAGTGACAGGTGGCCTGTGCACTACTATACTCATCGGTGAGAGAACTGTACTCAATGACGGGCCTCACTTGGGCTTATACAAGCCGCATGAGGCGTCAGCGTCGAGCAATGGTGACTACTCGGCGCAGGAGAGTCCACGCCTCAGGGAGGCTCGACGCACCACTGTCTCCAAGTGGCGATTAAAGTGGAGCCTGGAGTCACCTCTACCCCCAAGGATGTCTTGATGAGTTCTTGATAGCAACGGTATCGTCCCCCAACGTCCAGCTTTCCCTCGATAGCCTGTGGTCCCCTCCCTCGAACGTGATAGAACCATAACGCAGCCTGAGCTTCTCGGCAGCAAACTTGATTGCCACCGTCTCCCCAGGCGTGATGGCACCAAGTTAACGATTGGTGGCATCTATCACGTTCGCAGTCTCCATCTCTGGTGTAAGGTGTCTCGGACACGGTGAGTCGTCAGTATGGCAGACGCCACAGGGAGGCTTTGGGAGGAGGTCCTTATGAAGTAAAATCTTCCACAGATGGGCCCAGTAGAACCATCCTGTGGCACGGAAGCCTCCACCGTGGATGTGGATGACGTGCTCTCATTCTCCAACCCACTCACGACTCCGGATGTGCAGTATCTCGAGAAGCAGCATCAGCAGGTCTCCGTGATGCCGAGCTGTTTCAAGCTCTGCCTAGGAAGCGCTTATGCCACACGCAGTCAAAGGGCCCCGGCGGATGTCCATGGCAATCACCGCGATGGCGGCTAGAGTCCAGGGAGTCTGCCATGTTTGGAGAGCAGGAAGGCTCTCCTCGTCTCTCTTCTCTCAGATCTCCCCTCCCTCCCTCTCCTCTCTCTCTCTCTCCTCTCTCCTCTCTCTCTCTCTCTCTCTCTCTCTCTCTCGCCCTCTCTCTCTCTCTCATCTCTCTCTCTCTCTCTCTCTCTCTCTCTCTCTCTCTCCTCTCGCTGTCTCTCTCTCAAGTCAAAGTCAAAGTCAAATTTTTTATTTGCCCATCTTTAACCGAAGAAAAATTAAACATATCACAAATATCAAGGCAGAGCTCTTTAATGTAAACATTTTAAGAGCTCGCCAAAAATAATCTTAACGTAATTTTAATAACTACCTATTGGCACATAAGCTACTATAATACATACGTCCCTATTTATACTGTAAACTCATATCTGGTTTTTTCATAAAGATTAGAAGTATCGTATACGCATATTCACATATCAAAACCCAAAAAACCATACACACAACACATATCAAATATATACATATAAACCACATAAACGTACGCTGCCACGTACCATACGACATCACATACATATGCACATATCATACATACACATACCACATACGCATACAAATACACACATACATACATATACATAGCATTCACATACACATACATACACACACATATAACATATACATCACACACAAATACATATACACCACATACTTAATATACATGAAATCACTGTTGTTGTTGTTGTTTTTGGTTTTTTTAAATATTTTTTTTTGATATACACATACATAAACTGTATATAAATATTATAAGGCTGCAGGCAAAACATACTCTTCCCCATTTAAACTCATCATTACTCATTACAAAGATAATTACTCATGATATCACACATTAACTGAATTGTTACATCCGTTTAGAAGATAACTTTCTGCTTTTATCTTAAAAAACATTTGTTTGTATTCATGAGATACTCCGGCTGTTTATTCCCATCGAGACAGCCTGCGTATGTTACGAATCTCCTTCTGCTCTGATCACGGTGGTCGTGGCGGGTCGTACACATGTTTTATTGTTCCTTAATTAAAAATTGTGAGCATCAGATACTCTAACAAATCAATGACTGCGATGAGTTCTTAGCTGAAATATACAAACTTTAACAATTCTTAGCTTATGAATATCCTGAACTTTTAAGACACAATGTTCACGAATTAGTTGTCTTGTGATGCCAACGTCCTACCCTGAAATCATCCTAATGACCCTTTTTTGCTAGTAGTATAACGGCTGTAATATAGTTTTTAAACCTGAACACCCAAATAAGATTACAATTTGTAAGTATGGAATTATCAGCTGTAATACAATATGATTAATGTTCTTTTAACAGTTATTTTTTATTTTATATATAATTCCTAACGCCTCGTAATTTTACTATAAATATAGTTCCACATGCTCCTCCCATAATAACTTTTTCATCAATCATATTCCTAAATTTTGTTGAAGAACACATCTTTGGAATAATCACAGTTTCCTCCAATTTTTTACTGAGGTGTGTTTTGGCTATACTGTTTATTCCCTGCATATAATGAAGTGGGTTTTGTAATATTAATTGGAAAGTCTGTTAGCTAATAACCAATTACTATATTATTTATTTCATTCTTAACGCAGAATTCTCAAGGTGTGTAGATCAGGCTCAGAATGGTAAAGAGCTGTGTCATCAGCGAGCAGTATAAAATTCAATAGTGAACGAAGAAATGGTGTGTCTTGATAAATAACAGAAATAAAAGAGGTCCGAGCGTGAAGCCCTGAGGAACTCCATTGATACCTGATTCATTGGGTGAATTTTTACACCGTTAATTTCAGTAAACTGTTTTCTTCCCTGATATATACTTCGAACATTCAGTGTCCTGTTTTCCTTATACCATAAATTCAAGTTTTTTAAGTATATAGAATGGTTTTATTGTATCGAAGCTTTTGTTAAATCAAGGAATACTGCCATTGTGAATTTACCTTTTTCATTTTCAATCAAATAATCGTTTCATGAGTTTAACATCGCTGTTTTGTGGTGATAACATTTTTGCGGGGAAGCCAACTGGAAGTTTGATAATATATATATTAGTGTCTAAGATGTAATTAGTCTCTCATACATCACTCTTTCTATTATTTTACTTAAGTAGATAATAGTTGATTAATTTGGGCGGTAGTTTATGTGTTGTGTTTATCTCCACCTTTTGAATAGGGATGATTTCAGCAGTTTTTAGGTTGTTTGGGATATGCCCCGCTCTGTAAAACGACTCATTGATCATCTTACATAGAATGGTTAGATATTGCAGGGAAATAAGTTTGATTACCTTGGCATGAATATTGTCGTAACCGGACTAGACTCTTTCCAGTTCTTATGAGTTTTATCACTTCCTCTGGAGTTGTTGGGGGCCGATTCATCATACAGGAAATGTTACGACCTCCTCAAATACTGTGAATGGGGTACTTCTGGAACGTAGAGCTGTATCCCAAATGTTTGACCAATGGAAGTAAATATTTATTAATTGTCATCCACACTGCATTTGAGTGTGATATAGGTCCCACCGTCTTACCAATAGCTTATCAATGTACTGTTTTCTTGAGTCTGCTTAGAGTTTTAAAATTCATTATTGTATCCACATCATTTTATATTACAAAATGCTGACTACGTTTTGATTTATATTATGTCTTCTGCAGAGTCCTAATCTAGCATTTACCATATCTTAAATTCCTATATGCTTACCATAGATGAGAGGCCCTTCTTGTATTTCTTTTTGTCAAGTTTGTGGTCTGGTCTTTAATAAGCAATTCTAATTCATGTGTAATCCAGCCTTCATTTGTACGTTTTCCCCCTGGTCTATTGTTATGGTCTTCCATGGATATGTTTATTATCTTGTTGGCTAAGTGTTTATTATATTAATCCATTGTGTAAATCTTCATTGGCCTCATTAGTAAACTGACATTCCCTTTTTTTTAATAATCCCTCTGTGTTTTACACAATTCTTCAGCACAACATCCTTGTAGCTTCTGTTAAGTAATGGTTTTCTTCATAGCGTTTTTTAAATTTCTCTTTTTCCGTACATATAATAAAGGTCAAAATGGTCAGTTTATATCAGTACTAGTATTCCACTTAGTAATTACAATGAATATTTGACCAGTGATGTGATCAATGAAGTGAGGCAAACCCTGAGTACCCACTCTGGTTGGCAAGTTAATACAACGAGGTAAAATCCATGCCATGGGATAGCCGTGTATCCTGTATCTGTCCTATTAACTTTCCGAATGAATAGTTAATATTGATATCATCCTAACAGGTAACTGTTTTTTTTTGTTAATTTAATTTTCTCAAGTTTTTCCTCCAATAAATCATTACACAATATAAGTCAGAGTTAGGCATACGATAATTACTCTACAATAAAAGAAGTTGCTGTTGACATTCAACAATAAAGATTCAAAAACAGTCCATTATTAACACTGATATTTTCCTAGAATATTACATGATATTTTGTTATTAATTATATGGCAACACCACTCCTCCTTGACGGTTTCCTATTTTTTTGTAATATAAATTAAACCCTTCGATCTTATACAATGTTCAATAATCACTTGATAACCGGTTTTCACAAAAGCAAAGAAATTAATTTGAGTAATATATAAGTAAGTGATTAATCAAATAATTTTATCCAAGTTAGTAGGATGTGCTTCTTGATGTTGAGAGATAAAAGTTTTTAAACTATCAAGAGTAATTGTCAATAAGACGCTTCAAACTCTGGTTGGTGATAATACTCAATCTCTGAGAAGGAATGTACAGCTTCCAACTGTCCCTCTCATCATGAAAACCCCCCCAAACGAAGACCCAGCGCACTTGGATACTCACCGTCAAGAAACGGGAGTAAAAATTTCAACTGTCTATACGATCAAGAGGAAATTTAATCACCTCAGAATAATCTACAAATACTTCAAGTAAATAGTGTTCATCAATGTCCAGAAAAGCGGAAACCTATGTGGATACATGAATCCGTAAATAAACTAAATATCTGCACTCATACTTACTTATACGCACCTATTGCTTACTTCTTCTTTTGACCTGCTTGCCTGGTTCTTTGGCCCCTGTTTCTGGTTCGACCACCTGAAGCAGTCCGCACTCACCACTACCAACCAGCTGACTGGCCGCAACAGCACCTGCAGCAGCAGTGGCAGCCGCAGCAGCAGCACGTCCAGCAGGAGCGGATGAAGCAGCGGCGTGAATATAGCACTTCTTGTAGAGCCGATGACCTCAGCCTGATGTGGGTTGAAGCTGGTTCTCCCCCTCTCCTTAATTACCAATCTCGTATGGCTGAAATAAGCAATTTTCCTGCTGCTCAGCTCTTCGAGCTCCGGCAGCTGAGGCCCTGCGCTCTTGACTGACGCCTCGCACAGGTCTTCATTCAGGTAATGTTTTGTTTTTAAGTTTCGCATAGTTTTCGAAGCACGGGGGGGGGGGGGACAATTTTCGATCAAAGTATCGGCTGAACGAGCAACAATTGTTCGCGGTTTCAAAGTGTGTCGTCACGTCCGAAACGGTCTTCTGTCCAACTCGATGTAGCCGCTCCAATTGCATCTCGCGCAAGCCCAACTTATCTCGATCAGGCGCTGCACTTTCATCTGTGGTCATCTCCCAATTCTCAGCCGGATTTTCCTCCATTCCGTCTATGCGATGTTGTTCCTCCGGGAATAATCCTCATTGATAGTTAAGCCTGTGCTTCTCTTCTCATTTCTTCATCATATTCTCGTTATCCTCTATGATCAGCTATTTCCTTTTTCATTGCCTTGATTTCTTCTCTGCTTCGAACAACTCTTCTTTAGCTTCCCTCTTTCGGGAAATTGGAGAGAAACAATCAAATCGGTGTAGCAGCTTTCAAGTTGTTTGATTTTCTCACAAGTGACTTCTGAACCATTTCCACCATGTCTCGGTATGCTTTCTGCTGAACTCCGGACCACTTGGAGTTTCTTCACTAAGAGGCATCGTGATTACCGAGACTTCTGATCCTCTAATCACAAAGCTTCAACAAGGTTTCGTCACTTAGTTTGCCGTTTCCTTCCTCGGTGGAATAATGCATTAATCCGAATAACAAAATAATGCACCTTCAAGTTTCGCTGCTTTCCGCCTTTAAAGTCTACAAAAAAACTGTGTACACTGTACCTCACACTTGAAATAACTCAGGTTTGGCAGAATGAGTGACAGTCAATAGCGAATACTATAAAATTCCAAATATAGGAGGCAACGATAATACGTGTTGTACCCTAGGCCCGACTGGAACCGAACCCCCCCCCCCCCCTATCTTCCTCTCTCTCTCTCTCATCTTTTCTCTCTCTCATCTCTCTCTCGTCTCCTCTCTGTCTCTCACTTCGTCTCCTCTCGTCTCATCCATTCTCTCTCTCGTCTCTCTCATCTCTCTCTCTCTCTCTCTCTCTCCTTCTCTCCTCCTCTCTCCTCTCTCTCTCGCACACAGACCACAACAAACAGCATAACAGTTAAAGGCACTTCATACGGAACACGGGGTAAGGAAAAACAAAAAAAAAAAAAAACTACCAACTGCCAGCGATATTTATTGGAAAAAAAATTGAAAAGGCACACCATGTTAGGGCAAAGGAGAGACCGCATGACAAGTGGCCTGTAGCTGTGTTGTGTGTGTCTGTGTGTGTGTGTGTGTGTGTGTGTGTGTGTGTGTGTGTGTGCGTTGTGCGTGTGCGTGTGCGTGTGCATGTGCATGTTTTTTTTTTGGTTTTTTTTTTTAAAAAGGGGGGGCCCAAAAAAAAAAAAAAAAAATTTTTTTTGGAAAAAAAAGGGGGAAAGGGGGGGAAAAATTTTTTTTTTTTGCTTTTTGAAAAAAAAAAAATTTTTTTTTTTTTTTTTTTGGGGGTTTTCCCCAAAAAAGGGGGGGTTTATTGGGGTTTGGGGGGGGGGGGGGGGGTGGGGGTTTGGGCCCCCCTTTTTCCCCCGGGGGTTTGGTCCCCCTTTTTTCCCCCAAAAAAACCTTAAAAAAAAAAATTTTTTAAAATTTCCTTTTTAAAAAAAAAGGGTCCCTTTTTCCCGGGGGTTGGGGTTTGGGGGAATGGGAAAGGGGGGGGAAAAAAAAAAAAAAAAAACAAAAAAGGGCCCCCAAAGGGCCCCCAAAAAGAACCCCCCCCCCCCCCCCCCTTTTTTTTTTAAAAAAAACCCCCCCCCCCCTTTTTTTTTTTAAAAAAAAATTTTTTTTTCCCCCCCCCCGGGGGTTTTTTCCCCCCCCTTTTTTTTCCCCCCGGGGAAAAAAAAAAAAAGAAAAAAATTAAAAAAAAGGGAAAAAAAAAAAAAAAAAAATTTCCAATTTTTAAAAAAAAAAAAAAAAAAAGGGGGATCCCCCCCAAATTTTTTTTTGGGTTGGGGGTGGGGGGTTTTTTGGGGGGGGTTTTTGGTTTTTTTTTTTGGGGGTTTTTTTTAAACTTTTAAAAGGGGGCCCCGGGGCCCCAAAAGGGCCCCAAAAAAAAAAAAAAAATTTTTTGGAAGGGGTTTTTTTTTTTTTTTTTTTTTTTAAATTTAAAAATTTTTTTGGTTTTAAAAATTTTTTGGTGGAAAAAGGGGGGGGGGGGGGAAAAAAAAAAAAAAGGGGAAAGGGGGGGGGGGGGGGGAAAAAAGGGGGGGGGGGGGGGGGAAAAGGGAAAAATCCCCCCCCCCCCGGGGAAAAGGGGGGGGTTTTTTTTTTCCTTTTTCCCCCTTTTTTTTTTGGGGCCCGGCCCGGGGAAATTAAAATTTGGGGGAAAATTTTTTTAATTTTAAAAAAGGGCCTTTTTTTAAAAAAAAAAATTTTTTTTTTTTTGGGGAAAAAAAAAAAAAATTTTTTTAAAAACATTTTTTTTAAAAAATTTTTTTTTTTAAAAAAAGGTTTTTCCCGGGCCCGGGGGGGGGCCCCCCGGGGCCCCCCCCCCCCCGGGGGGGGGTGGGGCCCCCCCCCCCGGGGGGGGGTTTTTTTTCCCCCCGGGGAAAAAGGGGGGGGGAAAAATTGGGGGGGCCCCCCGGGGGGGGGTTTTTAAATTTAAAGGGGGCCCCCGGGGGCCCTTTTTGGGGGGGGGGGGGGGGGGGGGGGGGTTTTGGGGGTTGGGGGTGGGGGGGGGGGGGGGGGGGGTTTTTTCCCCCGGGGGGGGGGGGCCGGGGGGGGGGGCCCCCCCCGGGGGGGGGGGGGGAAAGGGGGGAAAAAGGAAAAAGGGGGGAAAAAGGGGGGGGAAAAAAAAAAAAAAAAAGGGGGGCCCCCCCAAAAAAAAAAAAAAAAAAAAAAAGGGGGAAAAAAAAAAAAAAAAAAAATTTTTAAATTCCTTTTAAAAAAGAAAAGGGAAAGGCCCGGGGGTTTTTAAAAAAACCAAAAAAAAAAAAAATTTTTAAAAAAAATATTAGTGGAAAAAAGGGGGGGGGGGAAAACCCCCCAAAAAAAAATTTCCCCCCCCCGGGGTTTTTAAAAGGGGGGGGGCCCCCCCCCCCCCGGGGGGAAAAAAAAACCCTTTAACATCCCCGAACCACTTTTCCCACGAACTACCACGATAACCCACCCCGCCCACTACCCACCCCCCCCCCCCCCCCACAACCCCTGCAAACCACCCATCATCCCCTGCCCCCCGCCCTGCCCTTCCTCTGACTTTTCCCCTCACTACTTCGTCCTCAAAAAAAAAGGGAAAGAAATTTAATAAAAAAATAAAAAAGGTAAAAGATAGAAAAATAAGAGAAAAAATAATAATTCCAGTCTATATCATGTTGAGTTTAATTTCGCTAAAAACCTCTACCCCATTTTTTTTTAAATTTTTAAGTAAATATCCCCCCGGCTGCCCCTAAAATATATTTAAATTTTGGGTTTACACACACCACAACAACCACACACACACAAAACACACACAACACACACACACACACAAAACACCCCAACACAACACACACACACACCACACACACACACACACCCCACACACACACACACACACACACAAAACACACACACACCACACACACACACACACACCATACACCATCGGCGCACAAGAAAACCCGTCTCTTTTTGTTACTTTTCCTTTTTTTATACGTTTTTGGGGTGGAAAAAATGGGATTTATGGATTTCATAACTTTTGCTGCCCTTAAAACAGTTTTTTTTAATATCTTATTAAATTTTCTTTATAATTTTTATTTTACTTTTATCCCTCATTACAGTTTTCATAAAAATTATTATCATTACACTTTATAAAAAATTAACTTATCCCCATTATTATCATTAAACAGTAATAGTAGCAGTAGTACCGGGATGATCATTAATATTTTAACTATTACAATTATTATCAATTTTTTCTTTTTATTTCCTTGTCGCAAATCCCTTTCAGGTTTAACGGAAATTTTAAAAGTCTGCCATCAAAAAACCTTAAAACTGTATAAATAACGTTTTCTTTCCTGATGGTGACAGGAAATATTCATTTAAAATTCCCAAAGACAAATTAAACGACTAAATTTTTTGAGCAGATTAAAAAATCACAGACTTCAAAATTTTCAAATGATTTTGGGGGGGGAGGTGAAATGCATTGAAAAGGGAAATAAAAGGACAGATGGGGTCTAAGGGTATGCTGCGCGTGGCCCGGTGCTTTCTCCCTCGCATTAGCTCTTGCCAGCTGTGGTGGTGAGAAACCCCAAATTTTCCGGGAACAGGGTTTGTGTGAAATTTCCGGGGTTTCCAAGTTACCTTCCTCAAAGGTTTTTTCCCCGGTACCCATTACGACCATCTCCCAAAGGAAAAATGAACAGCTTTGGGGGGGTTTGGGGGGGCCCCCAAATTGCCCCGGCCCGGATTCGACCACGGCCCGCGATTTTTGTTTGCCTTTCCCACGACACCACAACGTTTCCGGGGAGCCAAGGCATCATCATGGGGGCCCCGGGCCCTAACCTTTTGTCGAGCGCGGGATTTACACCAAAGGGAAAACCCCGGGGTTTTGTCTCACCAACTTGTAATGCTCACTGTTTTTTTATATCGTCGTACATAAATCCTCGTCGGGTGAGCTCTCTGTCATCACCCTTCACCTGGCAGTGTTGTGGATGTTCCCCCTTTGCGGGAAAAAAAAATTTTTTTAACTGCCGCCCCCCCCCTTTTCCCCCCCCCCTCGCCCCTTTTCCCCCCCCCCCACCCCCCTTTATAAATTCCCCCACATGCCTGGCTGGGGGGAGCTCGTCTAAGGCTAACTGATGCATGCAGGAAGGACACTAATGGTTTGTAGCAATGAAACCCCATGCTGCGTTTTTTTTTTTTTACAGCGGGGCTCCTAGACTTTATTTTTGGAAAAAAAATTTAAAATTAAAACAAGTATAACGCGACAAGGGAATTTTCTGAGTCTGCCCGAAAATATTTGAAATATGCCTGAGTCAAAATCTGAAATACAGGGGACTCTCCTGTTGTAGCCCCGGTGGGGAGGGGACAGTATTAAAAGAGGCCCCCGGGCCCCTTTAAAAGAGGTGTGGAGAGTCGTGTAGGGGTGTAGATAGAGAGCCCCTGGAATCATGGAGGGAAAGTAGCGCGTGAGAAAAAATGGCATTGGAGGTAGAGTGTTTTTCGGAAATGTCAGAAAGGGGTTTAAGGAACTGCAGAGAAAGATGACCAAAATGAAGCACGGAGCTGAAAAAACTTATAAGGAGAGGCTGATATCCCTTTAAATAACATTCCCATAAATGACATAGGGTACGAGGTGGTCTGATAAAGTATCAGTATAAAGATGGCTGAGAAGGGACAAGGAAAGGTGATTCAAATAAGTATCTCATGGTCACAAAACAAGTTAGGACACGCACTAATGGTGATCAGCTTCATAAATACTTGATTCTAGAAAGATATCTAGAAAAGTGATAGACAGAACTGGCTCACAAAATTAGGGTTGGAGAGAAATGGATCAAACACCATAACTGCGAGAAGAGGTGCACGTACGATATATAGATTAAAGAATACCTTAGATAAATTAAAAGATGACGATTGATAAATGGTAAGTTCTGAGAGTATAGGAGTAGCTCTAAGCAGATCATTCAGCTTTCTACAATTCCCTAATGTTTTTATTCTAGGTGGGTCAAGGAAGCATAGCAAGAAGGCAGAATACAGCACAAAGAGTCTGCAAAATATTTAATACATAAATACACACTCCAGGGGCAGCTTAAGTTGATACCGAAGTTTACAAGTGTGGCAAAGGTGTAGCAAAGGTGTAAGGAAATAGGAACATAAGAAAATAAGGAATCTATAAGAGGCTGTGAGACCTAGATAGATAGATAGATAGATAGATAGATAGATAGATATTTTATTGACCACAACAATATGCACATAAACTTAGCAAAAATACATTGAATTTTTGGGTCCAACCCAATTCTTAAGCACAATATTCTTAATTTACTAAAAGGAAAGTCAAAGTTACCCATGACAAATCTGGTGAACACTAAAAACATCACCAAATATATCTAAGCACCATAGCATAAAATAAACAATTTGTGGTAGTTCCTACACGAGGTAGTTCCTGTAAAAAGGTGTGGCAAAAAAGGTGTGGCGAAGGTGTGGCAATGTTGGGGGGTGATCTACTGCATCACCGGATTCCAACTGTTGCAGGGACAAAAGGAGGGGTGGTGAGAGGGGAGGAGAGAGGGGAAGGTGAGGTAGGTGGCGGCGCGGCGTGGATTAAGGTGGGCTGGTGACGCGACGCCCTAATTAGTCCTTGAGCCAGACCAAAAGTAATGCTCCGGCGGGGGGAGTAATTCTCATTATGATTTTCCATTAGACCAATGTCTCAAGTGTCAGAAAAGGTGTGATGGACATCTGAGAACGGTAGCTTAGTGCCCGGATGGACGCCATCTTTGAAACCACCCAGCTCGAAAATGCCCATTTGGTGGGGTACATTGTTGCACGTGTATCTGGACTTCTATACTAGCTATCGATGTGCGGTTGACGACTAAATATACGTCCAATGTGTACCGTCTAAATAAAAAATAATATGAAGCATTTTGTTATAGATTAATTATTATAAAAATCAATTATCAAAAAAAAAAATCATTATTTTTCAATATTTTATTATTAGACTTGTACTTTTTTAGTGAAACAACACTGGTATGATTTTCCAAATTATGCTTTTTTGCTAAAACCTTTTATCTGTCTATAAAAATAACTCAACAAGTAAAAACATATCATCCACCACGAGCTTACAACAAATATATGTAAAGAGATAAAATGACTTAGGCCGCCGCTGGCATTATCTATTCTGACGAAAAACGCAAGTTAGGAATGTCGTACGGAGAGGATTTTAACACCATACGATATCTAATAAGCAGGCGGAAATTTGTTACATAGGAAATCTGCACTTGGTGGCCATCTTGGATTTCAAATGGCCGCCAATTATATTAATTATTCATTACTAGAGTTTGGAAAGACGTATGGAGCTGATTTTAACACCATACGATGTATATTCCTAATAAGCAGGCGGAGGTATCATTGAACATGTCATGTTTTAGTCAAATAACACCGTATGATCTTCCAAATTATACATTTTGCTTTTTGTTTATCGTCTATAAAGATTTTCAGGCAATTTGGCCTGCTTTACAATAGAGAAAAACATATGCTATACAATATACAGTGCACAAAAAGTTAATCATCAGAGTCGCCATCAGAGTCATTGGCATCCTGAGCCACGATAGCATCATCCTGCACCATGTTGGAGCATCCCTGCAGCTTACACACAACAGTGCACTTCAACCCATTCAGTATGCAGGAGAAAATCTGACGGTCGACACGTCCTTCTGCATGTGCATGAGATGAGATAAAGACGACATCTGGAGCGGTAGACCCGCCATCCACGGTTTTTGAGCAAAACCGCCATCATCGAGTTCCCAGCCATGTCCTGCTGATGGTGCTGGGACGTCTGGCACGTTTTCAAGGCTGCGTCGCCAGATAGCCGCCTGATAGTGGCCCTAAGCGTATGCTGCATCAAGGAGTCTTCACAAGGCGGCAATTGTCCAGATTCGATCTGGCCTTCTTTGCACAAAACATGTGAAAAACGGAGTAAATTAGCACCTACGATCTTCGTGTTCCCTGGCGTACAGCTGACACGTGAAGGCCTGAATGCTATTGAAGACGTCTTTTGGTACATTCCACGAAGATCCCAGATCTGTGAATGCTTGAAGATACAGATCATTCGCTTGCACAAGCTCAAAGCCTTTATCTTTCCTTGGGCTAGCCAGAGCACTAAACAGTGTCACACCCGCTCCATGCATGAAGCCCTGGCAATGCACTGCAAACTCCAGACCCCAATACCGCAGCCAACTTTCCAACGTCAATCATTCTGACTCGACCTTTGTTCCTCGTCTGATGAAGAGCTGACTATCGATGGTTCTGCTGAGTTGAACAAAGTTGGCTTTCGGTATTGGGGTCTGGAGTTGCAGTGCATTGCCAGGGCTTAGGCATGGAGGGGGGTGTGACACTGTTAGTGCTCTGGCTAGCCAAGGAAAGATAAAGGCTTTGAAGCTTGTGCAAGCGAATGATCTGTATCTTCAAGCATTCACAGATCTGGGATCTTCGTGGAATGTACCAACAGACGTCTTCAATAGCATTCAGGCCTTCAGTGTCAGCTGTACGCCAGGAACACGAAGATCGTCGGGGCTAATTTACTCCGTTATCACATGTTTTGTGCAAAGAAGGGCCAGATCGAATCTGGACCAATTGCCGGGCCCTTTTGAAGACTCCTTTATGGGAGCATACGCTTAGGGCCAACTATCAGGCGGCTATCTGGCGACCCCAGCCTTTAAAACCTGCCAGACGTCCAACACCATCAGCAGGAATGGCTGGGAAATCGATGATGGCGGTTCGCTCCCAAAAACCGATGGATGGGGGGGTCTACCAGCTCCAGATGTCGTCTTGAATCTCATCTCATGCACATGCAGAAGGACGTGTCGACCGTCAGATTGCTCCTGCATACTGAATGGGTTGAAAGTGCACTGTTGTGTGTAAGCTGCAGGGATGCTCCAACATGGTGCAGGATGATGCTATCGTGGCTCAGGATGCCAATGGGCTCTGATTGGGGACTCTGATGATTAACTTTGTGTGCCTGTAATTGTAAGGCATATTTGTTCTCTATTAAATGCAGGCCAAATTGCTTAAAATCTTTTTAGACAATAAAACGAAATGCAAAATGTAAATTTGGAAGAAACATACCGTTTTTTGACTAAAAACATACAATGTTCAATGATACCTCCGCTTGCTTTATTAGGATTAAAATCGTATGGTGTTAAAATCAGTCCATACGTCTTTCCAAACTCTAGTAATGAAATTAATTGGCGGCCATTTTGAAATCCAAGATGGCCACCAAAGTGCAGATTCCTATGTAACAATTTCACCTGCTTATAGATATCGTATGGGGTTAAAACTCTCGTACGATATTCTAACTTGCGTTATCGTAGAAAGATATGCAGCGGCGGCCTAAGTCATTTTAGCCTCTTACATATATTGGGTTTTAAACTCGTGGTGGATGATATGTTTTACTTGTGAGTTATTTTATAGAAAGATAAACGGGTGTAGCAAAATGCATAATTTGGAAAATCTACCCAGTGTTGTTTCCTAAAAAAAGTTACAAGTCTAATAATAAAATTTAAAAAATAATGATTTTTTTTCGATAATTGTTTTTATAATTTAATCTATAACAAAGCTTCATATTATTTTTAATTAGACGGTACAATGGACGTATATTTAAAGTCGTCAAAAGCACATCGATTTGCTGTATAGAAGTCCAGAACCGTGCAACTGTACCCACAAATGGGCATTTTTCACCTGGGTGGTTTCAAAGAGGCGTCATCCGGACTAAGCTACGTCTCAGATGTCCATCATGCATTTTTGATTCCTGAGATATTTTCCTAATGAAAATCAAATGAGAATTACTCCCCCGCCCGGGGCATTCACTTCAAAATATGCCGTGCTCAAGGAAATAAATGGACACCCGTGAGTGACGCGGGAATCTCTGATGTGACCCTGGCGGCGGTCATTGTGCTGTGTTCCCCGCACGCACCACCTATTTCTAAACGTTTCTGCCATTATTTGAGGACGTCTTTTTTGCCATACCTGACACACACACACACAACCACACCACACACACAAACACACACACACACACATACACACACTTAACCGGAGGGAACTCCGTAGTGTAAGGGTTAGCACGCTCGGTCACCACCGAGGAAGTCCGGGTTTTGATCCCCGGGCGGAAGCGAAGACAGACGGGCGTCTCTAAAACCCAGCCCCTGTCCAACCCAGCAGTTGAAGGGTAACCGGGTGTTAGCCGGGGTTGTGACCCGCCTCCCGGGTTGGTGGCTTCGGCAACACTAAGAGAATGGGGAAAATAAATGTGATAGGAGACGGGGCCATACGAGCGCTGCTCTGGCCCTGGGAAAATACAATAGATGGGAATACCACTAGATGAATACACACACACAACAAACAACCACCCAAAACACACACACAACACACACACACACAACACAAACACACACACACACACACACACACACACACACACACACACACATACACACACACACACACACACACACATACACCCACACACACACACACACACACACACACACACACACACCACACACACACACACACACACACACACACACACACACACACCATCCGTTTGCATTATAATTATGGTATAGACAACGCTAGTACACGAAGAAGCAAGAAGCACGGTAGGAAAACAGACATAGTGCAGAATGCAGGATTCTTACCTATGAAGAAAATCTATAAAATAAAAATACAAGTGTTTGGTTTTATAGCATCAGGAGAAAGAAAATAAAAAGGACATCAGGAAGTTGACACATTCAAAATAATAACAGTGCAAAAATAATGCGAGAAAAATCGAACAGGAAATTACTGACACGAGAACATATTAGCATAATTATTTTCTTCCTGTTTCGCTTTTTAAATCTTCACCTGCAGATAAAACAGTATAATTCTTTCCCATGTATTTCCCGCATAACGGCAACTTAATAAACATATATTCAATAGTCTCCTCTTTTCCGATATACTCCATTTCGTCACCATAAACAAACAAAAAGTAATTTCTTTCCACTTTTCGGGAAATCGAAAAAAAATCTGCCTTCATTTTGTTATTTTTCACATTAATCAAATATTTATTGAGGCAAATTTTCAGACCTATCACATCCTAACATGACAAAGACAGCTACATAGACTAATAGAAGCGCCACATGAAGAAAATGGATTTATGCAAAATTTCAGAAATCGCCTACGGTAAAAATTACTTATAAATTATTACTTATTACTTATTTATTACTTATTACTTATTACTTACTTATAACTTTTTATTTATTACTAATAGTTTGTCTATAAGGGCGAACATTTGCATCACTTTAACACCTGCGACCACTGATTACGTCGCCTACAGGTCGAAAATACCACTGCCAGGACGTATCCTTTATTAAAGTTACCCCGTCTTACACTTCCTTCGTCGTGTCGCCTTGGAGAAAGAAAACACACACATGCATGATATTCCCCCGTGTGGCTCAACAGAAACACATAAAAATGGATACACTCGTGTTTGTTTTAGTGACGGGCGAGATGAGATGAAAGGATTGAGGCTGGATGGTTAAAGAGGCTGTGAGGCGGGTGAACATAGAGGTGGAAATAGTTAGGCAAGTGTAGGGTTATATGTACAGATATCTATAATACGAGGTAGATTGAAGAATGATAACCAATAGATAAATACAAGTACATAGTTAGAAAAATAGATAAACATTGATAAAGGATGGGTTGATAGATAGGTAAAGATGGGTTGCATACGCTTGCTTGCGGGGCGGGGGGCCTCCGTGCTCATCTCCGTCTCATTAGACATTGAGCCTATGGTGGGTGACAACCCGCTACCCCGGGACACAGGGCTAGTGTGACATCCGGGTTACCACAGTTACCTTCCCCAGGCTACCCCAGGTACCCATTTATCGATCAAGCCCGCAAGGAAGGATGAACAGCTATTTAGTCTGAGCGCCGAATGCTCTAGCCCAGATTCGAACCAGGGCTCGCAGATTTATAGCTAGGCGCTCTGGCCACTACACCACGGAGGCACTTAAGATAGAGAGGAAGATATATATTATAGATAGAAAGATAGAAAAATATACATACATATATGAATAAAATTAGATTGACAGATGAAGATATAGATTTGACCGGATGGATGGATAAAAAACTACAGATAGATAGATATATATATATATATATATATATATATATAGATAAATAGATTGATAGATAGATAGCCGAACCTATACAAGGATATAGAGACATCCAATATACCATATAGTCGCCCTGGTGTGGTTGGCAATACTCGCCTGTCAGAGACACAGTTGGCAGTGCTTATCGTTAGTAACTTACTCACCTGGTATTCACATCCACTCACTGCCTCACGCGTGCACACGCACATACACACACACACACACATACACTCTTGCATGCATACACACACACACACACACATGTACACACACACACACACACATGCACACGCACACACACACACACACACACACACACACAAACACACACACACACACACCATTTAACGCAGTATACGGGTTCCAAAATCAAGTAAAAAAATAATCCTTAATATTGCTAACATGCCTCAAAGTCACCTTCAGCACTAAGGCATCATTCACAATGACCCTGTCTAGTGACTCTCACCGAATGTGAGAGGTGTGCCTGGGCGTGCCCGCAGGCGCGCCCTTCCACCAAGTGCAGCAAGCATTCCGCAAGAAGGCTCTGCAGCTGCACCCGGACAAGAACCCGGGGAACAGCGAGGCTGCCACGCGCCAGTTTCAGGAGCTGCACGCGGCCTACCTGGCCGTGCAGCAGGCCTAGCAGGGCGACACGCAGGCCAGGAACAAGGAGGGCGACGACTCTGACAAAGACCTGCCTTGGGAGCGTCAAGAGAAGAGGAAGGCTCGGCGTCGAGACAAGAGGCGGGAGAAGCGACGAGCTGAGAAGGAGAGGCGACAAGCCGAGGAGAAGCAGCAACCAGCTGAGCACAGGCAACGTGCCTCCAAGACTCCCCGTGCTGGGGACGAGGAGAAACACCATGCTCGACAAGAAGAGAAGAAACGTCGTGAAGACGAGGAGTTGCAGAAAGAGATCCGGCGGTCCACGCGAAAGTTTTACGCGGCCCGAGCCCGGCAAGAGCGAGAGGAAGCGCGGGGAAGGCGGCGCAATGCCAGGAAGGAGAGGGAGGAGGAGAGGCAGGAGAGGGAGGCGGAGAGGGAGGCGGAGAGGGCGTGGAAGCGCCTGTAGAAGGATCCCGTGTACATAGCGAAGCAGAAGAGGATGAGGTGGCGGTGGCACGAAAAAAAATCGAAGGAATTGAAGGAGCAGCTTGTTGAGTGGCGGGAGGAAGAGAGGGTGAAGAGGCAGGAGATCGAAGAGCTGCAGCAAAGTGTGAGGCGAAAACAACGCCAGGGGCTGCAGCGAGAGAGGCAAGACAGGCTGGTTTAGGGAGCGCTGCAAGCTGACTGTCGTGATGACTGTCCCGAGTGTCGCAAGCGAAAGCGAGAGGAGGAGGCGCAATGCACGCTCAATAAGAGGGCGGTCAAGACCAACGAGCAAGCCTTGAAGGAGTACCTGGCCACATGGCAACGCCTCCATGGAGATGGGGGCGCGGCGGCGGCACACTGAGGAGGAGGAATCACTTAACAACAATGATACATGACTTTCCATAAACACAGAAAATTACCCAAAAAAAATTTTTTGAATGAATAAATACAAAAAAAAACCTGCTTCAAAACAAACAATACTTTGAGTTGTGATTTTTTTTCTTTACTTTTCAAATTTATTCCTCCACCCCAAAAACATTTTTTTTTTTGATTTTTTAATATATAATATATCACATAATATTGGAACTTCGTTTCAATTTTTCTTAGTTACAATTTATGAGAATTTCATTATGTTCACTGTTTCGTTTTTAAAAATAGTCAATGAAGGTTGCTATTAATTTAATAATTCGTTTTATTTTGCTCACCTGTTTTTTTTCGATTTTTTGACTTTTAAAGAGACTTTGATTCCTATGGGTCTGTAAAGGGTTTGCACACACACATACACACACACACACAACACCACCACAACAAACCACACACACACACCACCCACACACCCACAACCAAAACACCAAAACACACACAAAACACACAAACAACACACACCACCACCACACACACACCACACACAAAAACTGGGAACGATCGGGTACTCTTGGGGTGGGGAAGCACGCTCGGGTTACAAACCAGAAGTCTCGGGGTTCGATCCCCGGGGGGGAGCGGAAAAAAGATGGGGTTTTTCCTTAAAACCCGGCCCCTGTCCACCTGCAGTGAAAGGGTATGGGGTTTGCCCGGGGGTTTTGCCTGCTCTCCGGGGTGTGGCTTCGGCCAAAACCAAACACTAAGGATAATATAAAAAATGTTTTATATGGGGAAGGGGGGACACGACATTGCAGGCCCTGTAAAATACAAAGATGAATAAAACACACACCAACACCACACACCCCCCACACACCCACACACACACACACCACACACACACACACACACCCACACACACCCACCACAAACACAAACATCTTTTTTTGCCGTTTTATATTTACCAAGGAAACCCTTACGCTGTTTTTTCGATTTGTTTTTTAAGAGATTGTTATTTTTTTATTACTTTTCTTTTCAAAACCCTTTTTCCCCTTAAATACCCTTTCTAATCC